>PVKE010001485.1:0-99028 GCA_004027555.1 Craseonycteris thonglongyai
GCGGGGGGACAGTTGTGGGGGGAGGTGGGAGTGGGCACTAGATATAAGGTGATGGAAGGGGAACTGATACTGAGTGATGGGCACATAATACGATGCATGAATGATGTGAGGTGGACTTGTACATCTGTAAACTGTCTAATTGTTACCAACCAATGTAACCTCATCAAATTTAACAATAAATTAAAAAAAAAAAAAAAAGTGATTCCCAGCAAAAAAAAAAAAAAGAAATGTTGCGTTACTAAAAAAAAAACTTGTAACCATTCTTTTTACAAGCAAATGAAATAAGATTCTTAAAGAAAAGTTGAGTTCATGTTGTAGTCTGAATATAAAACGCTGAGAATTTTTACATGACATCCACTGAGTCCATTTTAGTTAAACTTGAGATGAATAAGAAAAAAATCCAGTTCGGCGTCTTTGAACGTCTTCAGTGGCCCATTTTGTCAGTGTCTCCTGGACACTCAGGTTTCTGAGTACATTTCCTGAAGCAGAGGGTTCTTTGAGTCCATTTTCAGTCACATTAGCACAGTTTCAGCTGTGACATAATCGCATCTGTTTCTGCCGGTTAATGCATCCTGGACCTGGCTTGAACAGGTTAAAAAGTAATTCTACCTGCAGATGGACAATTTGCCAATATTCACAAGTTTTAGGGTAGCAAAGTAGCGCTTTTCTAACACAGAAGAGATTTACTTCATAATAACACATGAATATCATTATTAGTCGTGTTTAAATTGGACATGACTTATGGGATATGAACGAGCGAGTTGTATAAGTTTTACAGCCAATGACTTGAGGGTTAGATTTGTCAAGTTCATTGTCACAGCCACTGGGATTTTGTCGTGGATGGTGAGAAAAATATATCATACATAGCATTTAGATCAGCATGCAATTACGACATATTATACTTCAGGATTCTAATAAAGGTCCTTACCCTGAGTAGAAGAGACCGTAGCTTTATCAGTGCCTCTCCTGAGCGCGTTTCACGAAGCCACCGACTCTTTGTCTATCCCCAAAAGGCTGCAGGAAGAAAGTTAAGAGATGTTTTACTTTTTGGCAAAATTTTATCCACAAAATCACCCTGTCCCATCTCCCCCTAACCCACCTCCAAAAAAGTAGTGTACTCTTGACTTGGGCATTTAAACTTTAACTGGCTATCTTTCTTTTTCTCTTTGTGAACTTCTACTCGGTATCCTATAATATTTTCACACGAGCTTTTTAAATTAGTCTTGCCTCCAGTTGAACATTTTAAGTTAAATTCTTAGTACATAAGAGTATTGGCTGATGTCTTCCTATAAGCCTTAAAATACCTCTTCGGTCGTGCAAATGACAAGAAAAAAATTACAAAGTACCTTGATTGGTAAGAAAAACAAGCATCAAGTTTAAAGGATTAGAATTTTTTAATTTGTTACCCATGCTTTTTTGAAAACAAGCAAAAATAAATAAAAAGGGGTGCAGATCCAACGTTGGCAGACTCGTTCTCTGGCTGTGAGAAGGCAGAGACGTCCTGCATTTCACGTTCTGCAGTCCGTAAGGATGAACGCAGGGGAAGCTGGCACCAAGACAGGGACAAGTGATGACCGGCATGGGCGCGTCTGCCACCTGTACCTGAACCTGAACTGGGACGTCCGTGTTCTGACGAGTTGGCGGCTTGAAATGCTTCTGTTTCGCCCAGTGGCCTACTAGTTGTTCATGACGTTTTTATGTGCAATGCCCGCCTTTGATCTTTGTTCTTGTTTCCTGTGCAGCTTTGGATGAATAAAATAACAAATAATGTACGAATCCTGAAGCCAAACAGCCACAAGCTCTGATCTTTTCAGATCTTCACAAGGTTGACCCCTCTTTTCAATGAGAAGGGGAAAATAAAAGAATCTGGGGAGATATAGTCATACTGTATACACAAATACGTATCACGTGCATAACTATTTCCTAAAATCATGTGTACCCAATGTCTACTCCCACATGTACTATTACAGGGCAAGAGATTTCTACTACGTTGATAAAAGTCAAAGAACAATGCATTAAGATGTCCTATCTCCTGAATATATCTGGAAAGATGGTCTGAGTTTTGAGATAGAGAGGGGGAAAAAAGAAAGAGAGACTACCAGAGAAAATTAAGAACAGAAAAGAGAAAGTAATGTAAAAGCAACCTATTTATTGTTTCAACAAGACCAAAAAAGACATCGGGAAAACACAGGTTTATGCATGCCACAAACGAGACGTAACTGTTTCCTATAATCATTTTTAACCCAATGTCTATCCTCCTGTTTGTTAGTGTAAAAAGTATACTAAGCAAATATTGATTATGTGAAGCGTTCAAACTCTGGTTAAGAGGCTTGCCACGTAGACTGTCTCAGGATGTATCAGCATAAAATTATCCCACCATACCCTTCTCCGGCTTTTGAAAAGTCTTAATTTTATCCCTCGGAAAAGAAATTGTGTTTTCAAAATGCAAGCTTCATATTAGCAGAAATAAATAATTTACTTAAATGTCATAGAAATTACAAGTGCCTCTTGTGGACAGGAAGCCAAAACTTGGTAATATCCCACTGATCTTATGCATTCATCTCTCGAACGCTATAACCTTTAACCAAAACAAATGAATAACTCTTACCTCAAAAAAGAATTCCAATTCCAGGGTTTAATATTGATACTTAAAATCCATGGCACATCTAAACCCCAATCAGATTTTTTTTAATTAAAACAAGAGAACCAACCAAGAGGAGAATCTTAACGATAACTCTACATGTATGTCTACTGTAAAGAAAGGAGTCAGTTCATGCCTCTGCATCTAAGATCTGGGAGGCAGACAAAAAAGCGCCTTTTCTCTCCTGCGTCTTCAAGATTCTTCTTACCCAAAATGACTTTTCCTACGAGAGAACACACAGCCTTCTGTTCCCTGCCCGAGTCATGAGCACAAGCAACTCTCTTGACGTTTAAGCACAAATGAAAACATCTCTTTTCTGTACTTCCTCTCTCTTCTCTCTTTTGTAAATGTTAACCTCAGCAACACTGTTTCAGGGAATCTTTTTCAGGCAAAATTCAGGTTCACTAAAGACACACACTGGAGAGACTGCAGTGTTTTTCGAAAGTACTTTTGGGCAGGTCTTTTAGGGCTCGTCTGTGTGACCCCAATCTGCCAGTGTCTGCACTTCTCACATTTCAAACAACAAACAAACAATCAGGCATATTTTGGGGGGATGTTACAGCCTCTCTCTCCCTGCAAGTCCTGTTAATCTTCACTTCCTCTCCGCCTTTCTGTTCATCCTCTCCCGGATCCTCTCCGTCTGCATGTCTCCCCTCCAAACACCATGGTTCTCTCAGTTTCTCAGCTGTAACCATAGCACTTTGTCCTTAAAGGGACTTTTGTCACACGGTCTTTCACTGGCGGTGAAAGCGCTTTGCTTCCTGGTCCTCTGTCCCTGGACAGCGGCCAGTCAAGTGTGTTCTGGGGGGTGATGGGTTCATGACGGTACATGCCTCCCACGCCTGAGACACAGCCTGGTCCTTCCCAGCACTTCTCACCCACAGTTCCTGTTTCACACGAATCCCCTTTCCTTTTTCAGTTCCCTGCGTGTTTCTTGAGCGCTTTTATTCTACGAATGCAACACAGCGGGTCTAACAGGGATCTCCCCATTGTTAACCTGCATGCCCTGCTGGAGACCTGCTTCTGGCTCCAGATTGCCGCATTTGCGTCTCCACCTCTTCGAATCTAAAGCGGCATCTTGGGTAAGTTCATGGCTTCCAAGTGTGTAGACGGACATGATTTGATAGTCGCTTTAGGGGGATGAAGGTCAGGCCAGGGGCCAGTGAATAATGACAAATGGCCCACGTCATCGTCCGGCTTCGCTCCTTCCTGTCTGTGGGTACGATCCTCAGCATACTCCTCGGGCCTCCCAGTGAGCACACAGTCACTTTCAAGGTCACCTTATCCCAGACCCACCACATCCAAGCGACTTAATGCGAAACGAACACATTCAAAGCAAGACTGTTAATCGACGTGTCAGTGTGCTTTAAATGTATTTTCTTAGCAATATACATCTTGTTACTTTTATATGGCCACACCTATGCGTGGACATAAGTCATAAGAAATGTGTAGTGGGGAAGCCGGGATGGCTCAGCGTGTTAAGCGCTCGCTTTGCAGCCCCGGGGACCAAGGATTGAAACCCAGCCCCAGCCCGTGCGGACCCATATGCTGAACTGGGGTGTACCTCCCATGCAGGGGACCCCCCAGTTCAGTTCTTGACCCCAGTTCAGCCCCTGGCTCAAGGGGGTGTGCCCTCCCACGTAGGAGGCCCCCTGCCCAGCCCCCACCCACCTGTGTGGAACGAAACCATGTCGAAAACTGATGAGTACAGCTATGGAGACTTGGGCCCTCCCCCTTTTCTCTGTCTCTCTCTGTGTTAAAAACAATAAAAAAAAAAGTTTAAGAAATGTGTAGCGTATTTTTCTCTACCTATCTGAATTTTGGGGATTCCATAAAATATACTAGGTGAGGAGTGTTAATAAGAAATATTAAAATTTAAATTGCACAGAGCTTTGGATCGTTCCTCCTTGCTTATTGGAGTTGTGCCATGCAATAGTGTTACTTTTTATTTTCATACCTTCTAATCATGTTCTTCGGTAAGTTGTACAAATTCTCTAGTGCATTTTGGTATTCGAAGTTCCTATCAGAAATACTGGGAAAAGTTAAGGAAATCCACCAAACTGAAAAGAGGATTGTAAATTAAGTATGTTTGGAGGCAGGGATAAGACATATAATGAAAAAAATAAGCAAAAATTAAAATCACTAAGTTGTGAAAAATTTATCAAGCAACATGACAGAAAACTCCTTCGAGGGCCCTGGTTGTAAAAGTGTACATTGAATCCATGATCCTGTGAACACATGACTTCAACGTATATGTGCGTTTATAAAATACATATGTGCACTTATAATTCATATTTCGTCAATGCTGTTTTCTAATGGGAAAATGTTGAGGTTGTGGAGCACACATTTCAAAGTAGATTTTTCCTCAATCATTATTATTTCTTTGTTTCATCCTAATTTCAGTCTATTTGTCAGTTAAGAATCCCCCCCATGCCTTCCTTCAGAATGTCCATCCAAAGGAATTCCCAACTGCAACTTCACTTTAAAAAGTTCCTGTGAAGGGAAAGCCGGGATGGCTCAGTGGGATAAGCGCTCACTTTGCAGCGCTGGGGACCCAGGATCGAATCCCGGCCCCGGCCCGTGCGGACCCATGTGCTGAGCTGGGAGCTCCCCCAGTTCGGTTCTCTCTCTCTCTCTGTATCTCTCTCTCTCTCTCAAACAATTAAATAAATAAATAAATAAATAAATAAATAAAAAGTTCCTGTGGCTAACCCCTCAGGACGTGGCCAGAAAATACATGACCACGTCTTTTGTGCAGATTTTTGCTAAAGAGAAAATTAACCCCTTGACCTGTGCTTTAGGTTTAGTTCCTTCTGCTTGAGTTACATATGGAATCAAACAAGTGAGTGAAATGTGAGCACTATCACTGTTATTTGTGCTGAATAATACAGCCAAACGAATTCCCACAATTTTAGTTCAGATCTACTTCCTTCCTTTAGAACAGTGTGCATTTGTCCGTGGGCACGAGGACCAGGTATTTGAAAATAGTTTGTATCTTCCCTGTATGTTTCTGAGATCGTTCATCCTTGTTATAAAACCAGAGAAATTTGGGATCCAATCCCACTTCTAATGAACGTGCCAACTATGGAATCCTTGGCGAATTACTTAAGCGCTCTGGCTTTATCTTCCTAATCTGTAAAATGGGGACTAGCACCAGGTTGAGAGCAGCTGCAAGCAAGAGGCTCAGGACACCAGGGTTCCAGGCTCTAACTCTGTATTCCTGGTCTCACTGTGGGGCTGGAACCTGCACAAGGAGAGTGGGGAGCACTGGGAAGGGAAGAATCGGGTATTCGGAGCCCTAGACCAGGAGGATGTAAGTGAACGGGGACAGTGCAGGGAGTTGAGGACTCTCTCCTCTCTCTTCTGCAGAAACCGCATTTAGCAGAAAGGGGAGTCCGTCTCTTGAATAATAAAAGCCTGGCCCTGACTGAGGCTGGCTTCCAGCCACAGCTGCAGTGCAATTCTAAACAGCCCGTTCTTCAAACTTCTTCTTGGGAGAACTCTCAAGCCGGGGCCTGCAAAGGTTCCAGCCTCGTTCTCTGAGGCGATCTTTCTCACCTTGGACTCGTGCTGTGATGCAAGAGATGGGGTGGAGGGACTACAACGGTCTTTTCTTCTTACAGGAAAAGAATCGCGGGGGGTTCGCTGGTTGGTTTTTGACACGGAGAGAAAAACATTTGGAAAATTGAGCAAACTCTGAGGCTGAACGGCTCACAAAAGGAACTGGTGACTCAGAGAAGAAAAGACCACATCTGACGAGATCTTGTTGGGGAAGAAAAAAATATTCTTATGCATTTTCCCAGTGTTTTACAGTGTAAAGCACATTGGATCTGTATTACCGGGCCTCACACCTGTGATTTCCGAACAGGATTCCACGTGGCTTCACAAGTTACCGGATCCACGGGGACACGCTCCCCTTGGTCAGTCAGCATTCCAAACCCACCGTCCTCGTTCCGAAGTGGGTAGAATCAGCGCGTGGCGAGTGGGCAACGCACCCACATAAATATTTAAGGAGATCCCCGGGGTCGTTTTGTATCCTTTTATTTAAACTGTGGATGAGTCATTTATTTGGCTGAGCGGATTCTGGCAGGAATGTCTGAGAAGCCTCCTTGCCGTCGAAGCTCCTCTATTAGGGCGCACATGTACTTAATTTTCACAATTGTGCACGTCAGGTCCTGGCTGGGAGGCCTTTTGTCTTCAACCTCAGTACTGCAAACATGGAGATAAGAAGAGATCAGGGGCAGCGACTGGGGAACCACAGGGCTGAGCTAACTGCTCCTCGTCCAACACGGCGACGCCCCTGAATTCCGCAGCACCCCGATTCAGAGCAGCGAGGGGGGACGACCGCACAGAAAGGAAGGGGAAAGGAAGACGCTGATTCTGGAACCAGCAGCAGGAGAAGAATCCCAAAGCACCCGGCGATTGGCTGATGGAATCTTTGTTCAGGCGACAGGCATCCTCAGGCAGAGAGATGCTGGGCGGAGAATGGCCCGTGTCCCCGCGTCCAGAGCGCGCGGCTCCTCCCGGGGCGCGGCTCCCCCTGGCCACCGCCGGGGGCTCGGTGCTCGCGGTGGGGGGCTCCCGGGTCGCCGGGGCCCTGTCCTGCGACGTCCAGCCCCAGCCCGCAACTTGAGCAGGAGCCTGTGCCATGGAGCCTCGCAGACCAGCCGGGGAGGGAGCTCCCGCGCCAGGGAGCGCGCGCGCGCGCCTGCCGCCCCAACCACACACAATGCCCGGCCCACGAAGGGATCCACGGCCGGGCGGCCCCGCGGAGAGGAACCCGGGACGCGGGCCGTGAAGGAGAGACCGACGGCGTCGCGTCCGCCCCCAGGGCACACGGGCCTCCCCGCGGACCGCGGCCGCGAGGGCCATGCGTCCGGATGGCGACTCCGCCTGACGGTGGCTTTCCGGCCGTGACAACGCCCCCGGCGTCTCGCCGAGCCAGGTCCTGCGCGCCCCGCGTGGGGTGGGGTGCGGGGCGGCGGGGAGGGGAGCGCAGACCTCCGGGGAAGGCGAGGCCGGCGGCCCCACCGCGGGGGGCACGGGCAGCGAAACTTGGGGACACGCGCGCACCCAAAAAAGGGGGTGGGGAGACGGGCCGTGTCCTAAGGGCACTACCTGGAGACGGAACACCGATGCCCACGCGGGGACGTGGCGGCCACCACAAGTTCACGGGGAGCAGCAAGTTGTGCCCGCCTTCCCGGGCGTGTGGGCAGCTCACACGCGCTCCCATCGGGGCGGCGGCACCGGTGGCACCGGCGGGGCGCGGATCCCCTCCCGGCGCCGCCGGGCACACGCGCTCCCCATCCGGGCGGCGGCAGCACCGGCACCGGCGGGCGCGGATCCCCTCCCGGCGCCGCCGGGCACACGCGCTCCCCATCCAGGCGGCGGCAGCACCGGTGGCACCGGCGGGGCGCGGGTACCCTCCCGGCGCTGCCGGGCACACGCGCTCCCCATCCGGGCGGCGGCACCGGCGGGGCGCGGATCCCCTCCCGGCGCCACCGGGCACACGCGCTCCCCATCCGGGCGGCGGCAGCACCGGCACCGGCGGGGCGCGGATCCCCTCCCGGCGCCGCCGGGCACACGCGCTCCCCATCCGGGCGGCGGCAGCACCGGCACCGGCGGGCGCGGATCCCCTCCCGGCGCCGCGCGCCCCGCGCCCGCGCGCGTGTGCGCCCTGCCCGTGTGCGCGCGCGTGCGCTCGGCCCCGTCCGCGCTCAGCGCCCCGCCGGCCTCGCCCGCCCGGAGCGGCTCGGTGGGCGCCCCCGGCCCCGCAGCCTGGTGCCCCCCGGACCCGGCCGGAGGCGCGGCCTGGGCTCCTGTCACGTGTCCCGGCCCGCGGCCCAGCCCGACAGCGACGCGCGCGTCCTTGCTTCTGCCACCGCCATACTGTGTTTTATGCCCCATCTCATTTTTATGCCAACATTTTACTCCCGCTCGGTGAGTACCTTCCTCCCTGGCGTTTCTTGTCCTGCCTTTTTTTATTTTTTTTTTTTTATTTTTTTTTTTTTGGTCCTTTGGGGTTTTTTGGGGTGTTTTTTTTTTCTTTTTTTTTTTTTTGCACTTCTTTGATGATGGTTGGTCTTTGGAGGACGCGTGGTTTGGAGCCTTTTCCCGAAGCCAAGTTTCTCTCTGCGATGGTTCTGTAGACGAGGCGACCGTGCCCGCGGGACCGGGCTGTGCAACTGGTTTTATGGGGGGAAAAATGAAAAAGAAGCGAATGGAAGTGTGGTGCCTGGTTTTTGGTTTTTGGTTTTTCCTTTGTAAACATAAAAAGCATGTTTCTTTTCTTTTTGGCGTACTCTTGCGGGTCGCATTTTTGGAAGAGGGGAGCTGTCACGCAGTGTTGACAAGTTTGGGGGTTTGCGATCCTGGCGCAAACCGCTGAGCAAAGACCTTTATTTTCCTTTTTTTTTCTTTTTTTCTTTTTTTTCCTCCCCTTTGTGCCCTTTTTGGAACCGGTGAGAACACATTCGTTTTGGGGATTTTGGGTTGTTTTTTTCCTTTCTGTTTTTGCTACCCACGGATAACATGAAACTTTTCTTGCAGCGGGTAACCGGGATTATTTTTAAGCAAAATACTTTTCCCTCCTTGACACGAACGATGCCTTTTGCACACGTTTCGCTTTTTAAAAAGATAAATGAAAGAACCCGAGATCGATTTGATGATCGATATCCTGATATCGATAGGGTCCCTTTTTCCTCCCCGCCTCCCCTGCGCTCCCCTCCCCGTAAATCCATTTTGAAAATCGTGGCAGTGGCAGGTTTTTCTGGACACCCCCCCCCAAAAAAAAATGAAGTGCGGTTTGGTTTCCTCGCCCACGGAGGATGAAGCGCACGGCTGAGCAGCTTGCAAAGAGCAGGTACTGGGGGCCCCCGGGTTCGCGATGGCACCGCTGGTCCTGGTGAGGAGGCGCGCGCGCGCGCGCTTGTGTGCGCACGCGTGTGTGTGAGTGTGCAAGCGCGCGCGCGCCGGGGACAGCCTCGCGGGGCGCGGGGGAAAGTCCCCGCTTCCGATCGTTTTTGGTGGTGTGTTTTGTTTTTTTTTTGGATGTGCGCACAACACCGCCCCCTTCTCGGCTGCGCCCAGGTCGTTTCCGCGGCGGACGGCGTCTGCGCCGCGGGCTGGCGGTGGCCGGGGACGCGCGGCCCCCGGCGGGCCCTGTAAGTTCTCCGAGGGCGACTTGCAGGGCGCGAGGGGCGAGGCGACCCCCGGGGAGGCGGGAGGCGGCGGCGAGGCCGGCCGGGCGCTGCTGGAAACCTGCCCGGACCCCGTGCATGTGCCACTCCCGCTGCTGCGCGGGGCCCAGAGCCGGCCACGCAGTGGGTCTCCCCCCAGCCTGGGGCGCGTCGCCCGGGGTGGTGGCCCGGCTCGGTGGCGCTGTGGTTGGAGCTTGCCTGTCCCTGTTGTGGGGTTCGGTGCTGACACCTTCCAGCGGGTAGCAGATACATAGTTACTTTCTGTGATGGACGCCTGGGGATGGCGCTTGAGGACGACACTGAGTTTTCCTTAATGAGACCACAGCCCAAAAGGTGCTGCCTCGCCTTTCAGCGTTTCCCTGATGGTGGTTCCAAGGTTTCCGCCCTGAGAAAGGGCACAAGGCAGGTAGGGGTTGGCCTTTTGGGTTCATTGTGCGTGTTGGTAGCATTGCAATCCTCCGTGTGGAGTGTTCTCTGAGGAGTGGGGGGCCTTTTAGGATGGTCCTGTTAACGTGCTTCCAGTGTAATCTGCCAGGACTTTCTGGAGACAAAAGAGTGGGTCTTCCCCAAAAAAGCCTTTCTGTGCTTTTCCCAGAAGCTGCTGGGAAACTTGCTGTCCAAACATCCCTTGTCCTTCTTTTGCATCTTAAAATCCGGAGGGTAACATGACATGTCGAAGCTTGGGTTTGCTTTTCCCCCCCTTAAATGAGCATTGCCGCCTTACATGTCTCGTGTGTGCATCATTTGGGGTTCTGTTAAGATGAATAGAAATCCAGTGAAATAACTTTTTGCCTCTCAGACTGAGTTTCCTTCTAAGTGATCGATAGGCACAAAAGCGAATGCCAACACACGGAAGGGCCCCCTAACCAATGGGGTCATCACACACTCGGTGTTTTCAAGCAAATACTTCTCTAGCCTCAGTGTGTGCAATGGAAAGTCGTATGCCTGGATTCCTTGATTCTCTGTGTTAATAGAGTTCGGGGTGCAAATGGCCGTTTATCTGTAGAAGGTTAAAATTTGTTGCAATCTATAGCTTTATTCATGGTGCATTTTTCTCATCAAAGGTCTGTGGGAATTGCAGGATGAGTTGTCTTTGTAGTCAGGGTCGCTGTTCGGTTTAGAGAGCCCTGTTGCATTTAAATAAGGAAGACAGTCGAGGTCCTGTCTGGGGACTAACAGAATTGATACCCTGGTGCACACAGTTCTAGGGTTTAACTCAGATACAATGTTACAAAGCTGGAGACTGTGGTTTTCCTGTCTGTAGTGTACTAAAAGGTCTTCTTTCTGATCGGTTAAGCAGCTCACAGACACATTTAAACAGCCACTTGCCAATCCTTCTCCAGCATTTTCATCCTAACAATAGGGTATGTAGGCAGAAATGCTCACGGAGGGAAAAAATGCAAGATGATGCCTGTGCGTGGCATTTCTGTGCGGGTTGGGTGCCGTGTAAGTCATTCAGTTTTTTGAAAAGAGAGAGGCTGAGCCAGAAAGGAGAAACTTGAGTAATCAGCCCGGAATTTTCTCTGAGGACCAGTTGCTGCCGTAAAGCGGGGGAACTTGCCGTCTCAAGATTGGGGTGCATTTGGAACTGTACTGTATGATGTACCCAGATGAGACTGAAGCCACAGGGGGGCGGAAGAAGATATTCGTGGGGTTTTAACGTGGGAACAAATACATGGTGATGCTTCCAAATCTGTAAATAGAGTTCATGTTAGGAACCTGCAGCTTTTCGCTTAATAACCGTTGTTCGTTGTACTGTATGCTTTTGCTAAATTTTTATGTGACAGCCACTTTTTTGAAATTTTCTCCACGGAGCATATTGGTGATTCTGCAACTCTTAAAACCCGACACCTGTTCTATACGTTTCTTTCTTCCTTTCTTTCTTTCTCTTTCTTTCTCTCTTTCTTTCTTTCTCTTTCTTTTTCTTTCTTTTTTGGTTTAAAATCTTTGAATGTCGTGTCTTATCGTTAGCGCCACCTACTGACTTACCATGGAAAATACCACTGTTCTTTCGTTCAGCAAGCAACACACAGGTATTCTGAACAACTTAATCAGGCAAATAATTTTCATCTGTTTACTGAGAGAGAAAACAATTGCAAGGAACGAGGGTCTGGGAGGTTAAGGTGCGGGGGTGAGGGAAAGAAGATATCATTTAAGTTAGCAGTGGGACCACGAGTATTTTATTATTTGAATTTTAACAAAGAAATCTCACATGCGGAAAGCAACCTGTTAAATTCCCCAGAACTTGGGGTGCCGGGATGGGGGCGTTTTGCAAAACCCTGGGTTCCTGAATTAATTTTGCAATGTCTCTCCCGGACAAAGAATGAACATAGTTGCAGTTCTGTCCTGAGTGCGTGGTCTGTCCAAGGATGTTTAAATGCAGATATTTTCATCATTGAAAATGGTCACTTGACTGGTCCTTGTGTTTCCTCTTCCACGGTGGTCAGCAAGCAAGCACGCACTGATTTTTATCCTGGTGTGCACTGTGGGGATGTTAGATCTAAGGGGGAAACTTCCAAACAGATATGTATAAAGGCCCGCTTTTATCATCTTAACCACAGAGGACAGGTTGTCTTTTTAAAAAACACAGTTGGTTTGTTTTCTCGGACTTTTACGAAAGGCACGTGGTTGAAAGGATAACTCTAGTTACGCCCACGAGTCCTGCCTTTAGAATATCATAGCGGAGCAGAAAAACAATGCACATACATTGGATATACCCAAATTATATCTCTGTTTTCCTAGTTAAAGGGATGGTGGGCTGGATGGGTCGCTGCTTCTGAAGTAGAAGCGCCCTCGTTGCGGGTTTGTGGGTTGGTTTCCTCTGTGGAATGTTGATGGAGTAGCAGCGGTGTCGTGAACTCAGCTGCACACTGGGTAACACAGTCATTTTTCAGAGCCGCTGGTGAGACGTGGAAGTCCCCACGGCTGTGTCCTCCCTGAGAGTGCCGCACGACTTCCTTCCTCGCTGACGTGGGGAGCGATTAACTAGACGGGCGTCCAAACAAACGACGCTACCCGGGAATTAGACACGAGGGGAGCGGGTATTTGGAACTGGTGATGTCATGAAAAGAAAGTTGAAGAAAGTAATTCAATTACGATGGAGTGCATGTCTTCTCTCTGACTTTGAAAACTTTTTTTAAACAGTAATGAGCTGTGACTTTTAAAAATCTATAGTTCTCTCTTCACCTGTCATCGCCGTGCTGTGAAGACAATTCTATTTTGTGTATAAAAAAGGTGAATACAAATCAATTTTATTCAGACTGTGTACGGAGCTCTGGAAAGCTATTCCAGAACATTTTTTTTTTTTTTTAATCTTCACTGGTTAGGTCTTATTGCCATTATTTTCTTACTGTTTGATTGTTACAATGATCACTATTTGCGACATCTAGTGACCTGCAAGAACGCCCTGATAATCCCATTTTCGTAATTCAGTATGAATTTTACAAATCTAATGGATCTCTCCGCAGTAGCTGACAGTGGAGCGTAAACCTCCCCCGTTAGCAATGGGGAGGCCCGTTCATTTGGCTGCGCTATGTTTTTGAGAACAGGAATTGTTCAATAAAATCTAAGTGGCAGGAGACTTCTGAATGTACCGAAGCTAGTCACACATTTGGCAGGGGTTACAGAAACAGAATGTTTGTCATCCCTTGTCTTTTTATGGTTGGAGTTGGACCTGTGGAACATGAAGGCCCCTAACCCAGCTATCGACAGCTTTTTAGGTTTCAGGTTTCTCTCAGAGCTTTTCCGTGTTCCAGAAAATAGGGGGGAGTGTTAGTTTATTTACTCGATGTCCGTTTGTTTTGCTAGACTTCTGTTACATCGCAGAAACTGGATTTTGTGGCTTTTCCCTGTTCTGCCATGAATGTAAAGTGCGGGGTCTGTCTGTCTTGCGGGGTCTGTCTGTCTTGCGGGGTCTGGCGGTCTCTCTGGGAACTATGGAGGTGTATGGACTGTTCTTCTAACCACTCACAGGCAGAGATGAGGGAGAGCCGGAGTCGCTGATTGGGATCAAGGTCATCCAGACTGGCCCTGAAGGTCACAGCTGTGGGACTGATTTCCTGGGTCCCGTGACCCTCGCCATTGTGAGGAGGGCTCTCTAGTGACAGCGTGGAAACACCTTCCCGCCTTCGGAGCGGTGTGATGAGAGGCCTCGCCCCGAAGCCCCGTTCCAGAGAGAAAGCGAAGGGTTTGTCCATGTCACTGGGTTTCGTACAAGCACACCTCGCTCACCAATCCACGTTCTTTCCTCTTAGAAGCACCGTCGTCGACTCGCCTAAACGTTAGCCGTCAAAACGAACCACGTCCTCACACACTCCACATGTTTGGAGGGCGTATGTGTGCCCCTTGGAGGCCGTAGGGGGCGTACGTGTGCCCCTTGGGGGCCGTAGGGGGCGCACGTGTGCCCCTTGGGGGCCGTAGGGGGCGCACGTGTGCCCCTTGGGGGCCGTAGGGGGCGCACGTGTGCCCCTTGGGGGCCGTAGGGGGCGCACGTGTGCCCCTTGGGGGCCGTAGGGGGCGCACGTGTGCCCCTTGGGGGCCGTAGGGGGCGCACGTGTGCCCCTTGGGGGCCGTAGGGGACTCATGTGTGCCCCTTGGGGGCCGTAGAGGGTGCACGTGTGCCCCTTGGGGGCCGTAGTGGTCACAGGAGCGCACTGCTTGTGAGTCCGTTCCGGAATCCTGAACAGGCTGGGGTTGGGAAAGGCGATGCTCTGGTTAAATCGTGGTGGGGAGACTAGCAAGGCCGACGGGCGTCTATGTGGGTCCCTGGTCAGGGCACGTCTATTGCTCTCCCCACAGTGAGCAGATAGCGTTGTCATGACTGTAAATGCTGCAGGAAACTGAGAGATATGGGACGTGCTTGAAGCTCCACACACGGGCAAGGGACAGGGGATAGGCGTGCGTGAATGGATGTGTCAGGGAGAGGACGTTCTGTTGTTGGTCTGGCTTCACTGAATGCAGAACGGGCCCCGCACAGCCACTCCTCACTTCACGGCCAGGTCTGCAGGCCCGGGACCCCGCTTTCTCAGTCTTGGCCTCCTTCCCGCAGTGGGTTAGGATTCACTCTCTGAAGCGTTGGCAAGCGCATGAGACTGTGGCACCACAACACAACCACAGGACATCCGCATGCGACGCCTCGCTTACCTGCCGATCTGCTGAACAGCCCAGCGGAGGGAACAGAATGCGGTCGTGAGGCAGTCGTGCCTGCTTGTTCTCGGGCCTCTGTGCAAACTGCGTGTGTCCGGGCAGGTCTCCGCCGGGGAGGGCTGTGGCCAGAAAGAACAGGAGTCAGCACCATTTCCACTGAGGTTCGTCCTGGTCCCGCCCGAGACTGCTGGTCACGGTGACATCACACGTGTCCCTGGGACCCCGGGGTTCTCTGGAGACAGCCCAGCATGAACCATGGGAATCTGTGAGGTGCCGCCCATCTTCTGTGGTTGGGACAGAGTAGGGGCTTCAGGGTCCACGGCGGCTGCAGAGGCCCTGGGCAAGCCGGGGTGTGCTGAGGACCGCTCACGATGTCTACTCAGGATGTGCAACATCGGTCCTTCACGCAGAGAACTGGACGGCCTCTCACACCGCACAGGGCTGCCCGTTCAGGGGTCACCTGTGCCTCCCCGCATCTCCCCGTCTGCACTGTCCCCCGTCCCTGTCCCGCTATTCCGCACAGTTAGATGTGACTGTTCTCAAGCTCACGGTACCTGGCTTGTCAGAAACACAAAACGTGGAGCCGCACGGCAGGGTGTTAGGGTGCTGTTGCGAACAGCCTCTGCACGTGGGGCAACGCAGGTTCCCTCAGCCGTTGCCCCAGCACCTGCAAAAGTGGTGCTTGTTGTTTTTCAACGGAGAACGAGGAGGCTTCGTAAACCGCAGCGGCGACTGTGTGAACCGTGGTGATGGCGTGGACTTCAGAGGACGAGGAAATCTGCAGAGATCAGCGAGGGGGGCTGTTCAGTGCAGCCCTGGAGTGACACGGGAGACTTGGACATCCACGTCACGGCCATGTCCCCCGCTCTTGCGGGCACTGCCTCCTTGCACGTGTCGATCACCCTCGTCTGGACCAGACTGGCTTCTAAATGCTTGGTTGTGTGGTGCCCCATGGTCCTCACACCCCGCAGGAATATTACCGCAGAGAACAACATGGAGGAGGCAATGGGGGGTCACCCAGGTGGCTTGCGGGTGCTGTTACCTGGGACTGCGTGTCATGATGCAAGAGGTTCTGCTGTCTGTCCTTCTCGTCTGCCTCTTGCCTCTGGTTCTGACACCTGTCTGTTCATCCTGCCCCGGTATGTGGGGATTCTCCTATCACAGAGCTTCCGGACGTGTAAACGAAAAATGCGTTAACACCAAACGAGACCCTGGACCTGACCTCATGAATGACAGCGTCCCCAGGGACGGGAATGGTTGACGTGAAAAGTGACAGCGTGTGACGCTTCCAGGGGTCCGGAGAGGAAGAGGGTGGTCTGCATTTGCTTAGGTTACTTCGGTGCTTGGAAACCTTTGGAGTCAACGCCTCTCTTTCCAGGAATGGGAAGGATCTTTGAGGGGTGGGGGGCGGAGGACCTGGCAGGACTCTCTTGACATCTTGTTGCAAAGTCAGGGGCACATGAGAGCACACAGGGACAGTGCCTAGCAGCAAAGTCCGAGGGGCCAGGAAGAGGATGGGAGCAACCAGAAGAGCAAGAGACGGCCATCTTGCAGAAAAGCGGGAGAGGGGTGGGAATGAGCAGGTTTTAAGGGAAAGAGAAGAGACAACGGTAAAGAAGCCAGTTCATGTGACGGAGTGACTTCGTGTTCGGACGCACCGTACGCCCTCAGGTAGAGTCCGAGGTCTGGGAAAACGAATTTTGTTTTGGATGATACAGAGATGACTCGAATTGTCAGATGAAAGCATCTACTGGAAACCCTTAAATGCAATAAAAACGTATGCAGTGAGTTCAGAGGAACCTGTGTTTTTAGATATTTTAGGTGAGTGGCCGTATCTACTTGCCCGTCCTGTCTGCAGGGGGTTATATTCCAAGATGTCCAGTGTATGCCTGGAAACAGGAATCCGTATGCTGTGACTTTCCTGTGAACACACACCTGTGATAGTGAACTTTGTAAGTTGGGCACTGTGGGAGATTAGCAATAATAACTAAGAATAAAGCAGAACAGTTCTAATACACTGTAGTAAGTTCGGTGAATGGCTTTGGGGCCATTCTACTAAGGGCGACCCGAACACCAGCACTCAGATACTGTGATAGGCGGAGTGATAACCAGGGCCCCTACTGAGGGACAGATGTCCGGTGACCAGATCGGGGACGGGATGGAGCCGCCATATGCAATCTTCAGTCTCCTAGAAGACACGCTGAAAAAAATAAACAGAAATGGGTGAAGTGCATTCCAGTAATGTTCTATGTAACCCAGTCTCTCAAAGAAAGATCATCGCAACGTGGAGTCAGTGTGAAATTATTCTTATAAAAAAGAGAGATTCTACGTGTTTCGCGCTAAGTCTTAGAAATCCAATCTGCATTTTACACGTACGGCAAAACCAGCCGCTGTCACAAGCTCCAAACCCGCGATCTGGTGGCTGCCACGTGGGCTGATGCAACTGTGAGTGTTTGGAAGACTCGGAACCACGTCCTCTTTTTACGTTCTTTTTGGCCTCTTGTCTCTTACTAAACGTGAGCCAAGAAGCAGCCCTGAAATCCCCTCCGACGATCTGTTTGCGCTTTCACTTTTGATCAAGAATCGAAACTGACATCTGTGCAAGTTCATTTCTTTGCTAAAATGTGATCTGAAAACAGGGTCATGAAGAATATTCCTTGGAAACCTGCTGTCCCATCATGCTGTCTGCCGTGAGCATGGTGCACTCCGTGGTCACCCACGGTGATGAGTCCCACAAGCGCCGTGTTTACGCATGAATGTCAGTGTATGGCCGAGGGACACCGTCTGTGTTCAAGAAGCACGTACTCCGGGCGGGACTGAAGACACCTAAGTGCAGTGCGCTGGTTTTGCACCAGTGCTTTCTAAGCAGTTTATGGTGAATGACCGTTTTTTAAAATGTCAAACCGGTAGTTCATAAAATACAATAAAAACACAATAGTCAGCTGACTGTCAGTGACTGATCCACAGAACACAGGAAATAATGTCCCCTTCTCAGTGGGGGTCACATTGGGGGTTAGGATAGGGTGACCAGACGTCCCGCTTTTGGCGGGACAGTCCCGATTTTTAACAATTTGTCCCGCGTCCCGCAGTGTTTTAAAAAAGTCCCAATTTTGGGAAAGAATGCACGACCAGCTAGGGAATGGCGGGAGATAGACCCAATTTTTAATCAAGAACCCCCTCCCCCCAGTCAATGGTGTCCCGCTTTACCAATGTTAAAATCTGGTCACCTTAGGTTAGGATGTCAACATAGGAATTGGAGGGGAGTCCACAAACGTTGAGCTAGTAACGTCCTTTCATCTGATGCGGGTGGTGTTTTCTGACAAGTCAGAATGGCCTCTCAGCCGTCGACCTCGGACGGTGTTCCCAGTACACAGTGATGGTACCTTGGCCCCAGCCTAAGTGACAACACTGGGGAAGGGGGAAGGACCCCACGCCCGTATCACTGTTGTCTCAGTGCATGGCACCGTGAAATAAAACAGGATGAGGGAGGCCACAGGCTAGAATTCACTGCCTGAACCCCCTTTTCTGTTCAAAGAATTCGGCCCAGATCTGTTTGAAGTGAGACTCGGAGCAGATTCCACAAATATGGGAGCTGGAACCATCTCTCTTGGCTCTAACAGCAGTACACCTGCCAGGTTTGCAAAGGAGAAGCCGCTGCCCATTTGTTCACCGGGAGGTTTTGTCTTTTCGATCCCCCTTGGCTTCCCACAGAAGCATGTTCCAAGTAACCTAATTTCCGTATATCCTTGAGGGTGGGTGCTAGAAATAGCCGTGCTTTTCTGAAACCCTGCAATAGCAATAACAAGGACAAAGGAAAATCCACAACTTCCAGGCATTTCTCTCCATTGAGTCTGCCTTAGGAAAGCACGGATGGAGAAGGAGAAAGAAATAGCACGTTCTAACCAAGTCATCGAAGATGCGATGAGGGTCCTCCATCACACAACACCGCGCACCAAGGGCGGAAACAACGCAAACGTGTCTTCTCACCGTTCCGGGGCCAGAAGTTCAAGATCAGCGTGTCGCCCGGGCTGGTTGTGTAGAGACCTCTTTCCTGGGCTCCTTGTAGACACCGCCTTCCCCATGTCCTCCCGGGGTCTTTATAACAAGCTTGTCCCACCCGTGTCCCACGGGCGATGAACAAGACATCCGAGAAATAGAAGCCACGTGCAGCGCAGGACGGCTTTGAATGAGGCTCAACACATTCACAAACTTCCTTAAAACATGACAAGATGTTTTTGCAACCTGTTTTCTTTTAGTTCATCGGCTGTCGTTAGTGTGTGTATTGTATGGGTGACCCAAGACAATTCTTCTTCCCACGTGGCCCAGGGGAAGCCACAAGGCTGGACACCCCTGGCCAATAAGCTCCATGTCTTCTTATAAGAAAACCAATAATATTTGATTTACTAGGGCCAACGCATGTGACCTCGTTTTACCTTAATTTCCTCTCCAGAGACCCCCCTCTCCAAATACAGTCACATGCTAAGGACAGGGGTTAGGACTTTAACACGTGAATTTTTTTGTGTGGGACACAATTCAGTCCCTAGCAGGTACCAATCCTTCTAGAATGGGTCATAGCTCTGACCTTCAAGAGGCTGGCAGTTCTGGGTGGCAGAGCTATGACTGATACGGTCGTGACTCCAGCCATCCTCTTGGTACCGAACGTCATGTGAGCTCCCCTGAGGCGACGGGCCCGTGAGGGTTCCCCGAGTCCCCAAGTCCATTCTCCAGCAGCTCGTCTTGATTTGAAAGGCAGGCTCCTGGCTTGCTCGTCGCGAGACGGTCTCTTAGGGAGTGTTTGGGTGTAGGGCTGAATGAGTGTGGAGTCACCGGTCTTCTTCGTCCAGCTACTGAATAGTAATGCAATTAGACCCAGCGCTGAGGTTTGTGCTTCCTCCCACTCGGTTTTTGTCATTTGGTGATTAGATTACAATGTCAGTGATTAGCACGCATAGATTTCCCACTCTAAGCAATAAGAAGCGGTCTCTTCCACACTGCAAGGCGGGTACCGGGTTAATGCGCTAACTGCCTGCACCTTCATCCAGAATTACGTGCTGATGAAGGGTGATGCGTTCAAAGCGAGCCAAGACGCAGCCTTGGCGGCGGCCACACACCATGATTTCAGAGGCTGCATACCCACGTGCCCACGCATGCAGAAGCCCGGGAAAATGCATTTAGGATTCCAGAAGCGAGAATTCTAGGGCGGGAGAAAACAATCTATGGAGACAGGATTGTAGTCATTAAAACATTATCAACAATGTCCGTGGCATTTTTCGAATGCCCAGTCCTCTTATGAGCTCACTGCGTGCACCATCACCTTGTGTGGGCACCATAACCCATGAGGAAATCGGGGGACCGGGAAGGTAATGCCCGGTCCCAACAGGGCAAAGCCGGGATTGTTATTAAAAATGCTTGGGCATTTTTATTCCAGATTCTCTGCTCTGTTTATTTTTAAACAGCTTCGTGGCGATAACACTGACATGTAAACCTGTACGTACTTGAGGTACGCAGTTTGATCTTGTGATGTTCGTATAGTTGATCAACATGAATATGAAATCCTCACCTCACACAAGCTCGTAAAGATGTCCATCCACCAAAAGTTAGTGTTCTCAACCGCTGGGACCGGTGTCTTTCAGAAACCGCCTCCATTACTGTGGACGCCAGCAGGGCTCTGAGTATAAATCGCGGAGTTCACTTACATGAGGCGGTCTAGCGCAGAGATGGATTCTGAATAGAGACACCGGACAAAAAAAGGAGATGCTCCGTGAATTGGAGTTTTCTGATCAGTCCCTGGGCGTCTCATTTATGTCCCGCCACCGTTTTTTTAAAAAAGTAGGAAAGGCTGTTTCTGCCCTAATGATCTTGTCATCTTCTGTTCCTGTACATTTTATATGTTCCAAGTGATTTCCCACGAGCGAGTAGGTGTGAACATCATGGCCCCTTTGGGTTCTGGGGGCCGCTGATGTTTTCTGAATCTGTTAATAAAGGAAACGATAACAGAAACATGTCCTGAGTCGCACAAAGTCACTTGCAAGCAGGTCTTAGTCTCCGAGGTGGGCAAGCATCCAGCCTCTGAAGGAGCCGGGGCTGTGGGGTCACATACATGTGGCTGACATGGTCTCAGGCCCCAGTGTGAGCCGCTGGGAGCTGTATGTGGAGCTGTGTGGAAACGTGACAACTACACACGTAGAGATGTCCCTACTGAGACTCAGGACACGATTTTAGCATTTCACTCCAAATACACTCTACGAACGGACAGACCCTTAGCTTTGGGGCAATATGAATTCGAAACCCACACTATCTGGTAGGAATTTCCAGCAAATGAGGGGCGTGGCCTTGCTCTGCACTGCCCAGGACCCTGGACTCATATGGCTCCTGAACGGTTAGTGGAACTGTCATTTTATTTCATTTTAGCTTATTTATGTTTCAATAGCTCCAAGTGCCCAGTGGCTACCTCTTTGGACATTGCGGGTTTCCACGCTCTACCAATACCATTTTCATATCACTGGTCCCTATGAGCGAATTTACATCCTAGAAGGTGTGTGTGTGTATGGTGTGTGTGTGTGTGTGTGTGTGGTTAGCAGATTAACATCCATAATAATAACACAAAGATTGTCGTGGGATAGAGTCCTTTGACATAGAATCCTGCTCTTCTCTGCCCATGGCTTTCTGTATCATTAATATGTAAATCTCACCACCAGTAGGTAATCTCTTTCAGGCTGTGATCCACTTAGCCCGGCCTTGTTTTCCAGTGAATAATCGTGGCAGACAAGCACGTTCTGCATTTTAATTCGCCACGCGAGTTCGGTTTGTAAGGAACTACTAAGCCATTTCAAGTTCGGTATTTTCAATTAGCAAAAAGAAGACTCGTGTAGTTTCCAAAATAAAAACGTGGCTTAGGACATGCATGTGAAAAACCGGTTTTGAAAGCACCTCCAAGTACTTCAAAGACACTAAACATTAAGTTAAACTGTTCTTGCTTCGAGGTGTATGTGCACACTGTCACTTTACAAAAGTTACCAGAAGAGGGTGGAGGGTTATGTGAATTATTAGAGAATGGGGGTACGTGTAACATGTCAGGCCAGATCAACGATACACTGAGAAGGTCATAATTACGAGTTAAAGTTGAGAATATACGTTTTCAAAGCCGTTTATCTACCTCATTCATACGTGTGTATTTTCCTCAGACTTTTACAGCCTGGTCCTTACGTAGCAGAAATTCTCAGACTCGCTTGGAAGCTGCATGCTGGGGAAGCCGTCATTTCCCGGCCGGGTCTTTCGTCAATACCCCCGTGTACCCAGGCGTAGAAATGAGGATGGTTCAGCGTAAAACCAGTGGGATAGTCTATAAGCTAGTTCCCATCCGTAACCCAATAGTTTAAGCAATTGTATTCACGTGGTTTCTGGCGGGGAAACCAATGAGACTCTTTAAAAGAGAGGTTCTAGATCGTTTCATTTCACGATTTGTGCAAAAAGATGGCAGGCCGCAGCCTTTTCTTATCGGAGGGTGAACTAGACACAGACGGTTTCTTTAAGCTGCTTTCCACGTTGATCGCAGAGGGGATGGGCGTGGGTAAGCGTGCATTTACACCAACTTCTGGAAATGACCATCCAGAAATATCAAATAGACTGTGTACATAATTGATGAGGAAGACGTGACTAAGATAACTGGTTTTTCATTTCCTTCACTTTCTTCAAATTTTTCTCAAATCTCTTCCCTTCAATCTATACTGTACATTGTAAACCCCTCTGAAATGTAAATCGTGTAAAAATATTTCAGTATAGGAAGGCTGTCCGGAAACTTCCAGACGTGTAACCATTCTTGCCATATGGACAATGGCTGGATTATTTTCAGACAGCCTCATATTTATATCACATGGTACTAGAATGTATCGTGCTGAACCTTTTTGGAAACACGATTGTTAACACTATCAGATGAGGTAAAATAAAAAAAATTTGTAGTTCTTCCTACAGGGAGGGGGAAAGAACAGTCATCACCGTTGCCTGGGTGTAAATAGGCTCTGAGATTCATGAGCCCCCTTAGTTAGCTCCGGCTGTTAATCTGAGGAGCGTTCATTACTTCGCCTATTATGGTTTAATGGAGGAGATTCATTAATTAATTCCACTGGAAACTTTTGGTATGACCATAAACAACATTTAACAAAGGAATACATTCATCTGAAAGGGAAATGCAAAGCAGAAAATATACATAATATGCACAAGGAGAAACAGAACTACAAGTTACCGTATTATTTTCACATTCGTGGAGAGGCGCACAGTTATAACTCAGAAACTCTTTACAGGAGGGGAGGCAAGAGCATCGGATTGGATGGGGAGGTATCAGCATAGCACGGAGATGAGTGTGTGGCCACATGGAAGTGAATGTGTGACCACATGGAGCAGAGGTGAGTGTGTGGCCCCACAGCGGTGAGTGTGTGATCACATAGCAGTGAGTGTGTGTCACACGGAGTTGAGTGTGTGACTTCATGGAGGTGAGTGTGTGTCACACGGTGGTGAGTGTGTGTCACATGGTGGTATGTGTCACATGGTAGTGAGTGTGTGTCACATGGAGGTGAGTGTGTGTCACACGGTGGTGTGTGTCACATGGTAGTGAGTGTGTGACCACATGGAGGTGAGTGTGTGGCCTCTGGGGAGGTCTTGAGCTTAGCTACTTGCTGGATAGTATGCATGTTATGTTTCTTCCCTACACCTGGGCTTTGGCAACAAACGTGGAAGGAACACAGTACTCCCAACAAGGGTGTTTAAAGGATTAGAGACGATAGTGTAAGCAAGCACGTGTATTAAACAGGGTGCTATGACATGTTCACAGTGACACTGAATAAATGTTACCTGCAGTTAATAAGTCCCGGAAGTCCAGGTGATAGAAATGTGTTTTTCCCCCTCCAACCAGGACACACAGGAAACCCGAACCTGAAGTGAGAACAGAACGCTGCTTGTTTGGTATGTTCTGTAGGGGGCCGAGTGCAGCTCAGAGTGGACCGTTGCTGGGTTTTACACGTGACCCGAGGCATTTGTTTTGTAGCATTATGATTTGTGTTCACCAGCCTGCTTTTAGAGTTAGGCATGGTGTGCCTGGTATAAACGTCTGAGGTAAAGGAATTCTGTGTCCGTGGTATTGCACGAGCAGGTGAGCCCTGCGAAAACATCTGCGTAATGGGTCCACCGGGATCAGTTCTTCCAGAAGCCTCTTACGGGAATTTGAGGTCCTTTATTCTCTGAAACAGCACCTTGTAAAATAGAAAGAGGATGCGGGAGCGGGTAATGATGCTGCTTATACTTAAAGAAAATATGTCAAACATCTATGTTAAGTATCAATTGAACTGTATCCATATATGTCGATTAAAAGTCATGTATTGAACAGCTACCCTGTCCCAGCCTTCGTGTTCAGCTGAGCTGTACGGACACACTAATGAACTTCACTCAACGATGCGTGTGTAACTACGCCTGTGTGTTAGCGAAGGATGAGAGGCACCTACAGAACGTTGACGCTGGACTCAAGCGCAGAACGACGGAGCTGGGATAGAAGCGAGTGCAGCGAGGCTCTGAAACGATAGAAGTAACAACACAAAGAATTGGGGTGACTTACAGGGTATGGGGGTTTTCAGTAACGATACAAGGACTTGGAATATGGAGGGGCCGTCGGTAACGATATAATACAAGGTGACTTAGACGCAAGAGAAGTGTTCAGTAATCAAAGAAGGACATAAATCCAAAGAGAAAAGATGAACTTGACTACATAAAACTATAATATTTTGTCCCGCGAGTTAACACAGACAAGTTGAAAGAAAAGTGGCTGTAAGAATTGCTTTCAACATAAGTGAGACGTGAATGGTTAACGTGGCCAACACACTCTGAAAATTCTCACATTTGCTCATAAGCTCAGGAAGGAAAAAATAATAACGAGATGTCATTTTAGTCCATCCCATTGAAAGCGGTCTCTTAGGTGAACGATGTCCATCATTTTTCTGAGTGTGTGAAAGTGGTCACTTGAATATAATATTGATGGGCGTATAAGTTGGAATTCTCCTTCTGAATTAGGGTCAGTAATATATATGAAAAATGTTTCCAGAGTGTATGTATGCATCAAGAAATGTACTCTAGGGGAAGCCGGGATGGCTCAGTGGGTTGAGCGCTCACTTTGCAGCCCCGGGGACCGAGGATCGAATCCCGGCCCCGGCCCGTGTGGACCCATATGCTGAACTGGGGAGTTCCTCCAGTTCAGTTCTCACCGGGGTGAGACCCCGGCCCAGTTCCTGCCCTGTGTAGCCCGCACCCACATGTGGAATCAAACTATGTGGAAAAACCAATGATGTGCAACTATGGAGACTGTTCTGGGCCCTCCCCCTTCTCTCTGTCTCTGTATCTCTCTCTCTGTCAAAAACAATAAAAATAAATCTTTAAAAGAAATGTACTCTAAAATGATAGTCACACAAATGGATAAACATGATGTTCCACGGAGGCATTTTATCCAGTTATCATTTATAAGATGAAAACACTTGAAATGACTTTAATTCCTGACAGAGAGGGACCAGTTAAAGGCTATGTGCGATAAAACGACTGCTCCTAAGTCTGGTAACCCGCATTCCGATCTGTGGACGTGGGAACTCCCTTGACATATTAGAGTCTGAGCCATTTCTTTCTCTTTCCGTATTTGGGTTTTTATTGATGACGTCTTTTTATAAACGGAGACACACAAAACCTTCTCCCTTTCGGGGGAAAACCAGCCGGATGCATTTGGAGAAGGTGTGTGCGGGGAACGGTGACCCGTCCTGGGTCCGGGTCCAGGACGGTCACAGGCACGAGGTGGCTGTTAGCCTCGTTCCAAACCCGTCACTAAGTGACTGGAAGCCCCCGCCTCCCTCCAGCCTTGGTCTCAAGATCGGGGACGAAGTTCCGTGTGAGAACTGACACTGGAGTTTTGAAATTTTTGCGACGGCAGAGAAGCACTGGCCTTGGACCCTGTTATCGGAATGCCGCCTCGGTTTTCCCGGCCATTCAGCACGACGTTTGCAGGGACCCCATCTGTTCTGCTCGTTCCTTTTACTCCACTGGGACCCACCCGTCCTACTCGGGGCTCTGCTGTGGGTTGAAGACGCACTCACATTCCAGGACCTCTCCTTTCTTTCTCTTTCTCTGCGGTCTGTTTGGGCCCCACCGCTAAAATAACGTGGACACTGTCACACTACCGCGCCGACGCGTCTAGTCACTTGGTCTGCCCTGCCGGAGGGGTGCGTCCTTCGTTTGGGGGTGGGCTGAACATTTTGGTCCTTGTCCCATCGGTATGCACTTGGCTTCCTGCGTCATGTCTCTGGAACGTGCTGCTGCGTTTTGATTCCCTTGCCTTTCTTGCCTGGTTTTTCAAAAAATAAAAACAAAATTGGCAGCTCTTTTACATGTTTATTTTTGTCCCTCTCCATGGAACAGATCACCCACAGACATAGCGTCAAGGAAAGCGATGGCTGTCCTCGTCGGCCACGCATTCAGGGCCATTGGAAAGATTCCACCGTGAGGTTGCTCAGCAGCGCTCTGGCGTTGAGTCAGGCTACTTAGTCCTTCTCGCTCTGCCAGGTCTGAGCTTTGGTGGGTGGTGCCGTGGGTCCATGGGTCTTCTGATCCATCCGAAGAGGAATCCTTGCTTCCGAGAGCACTGTCTTCGAACGTGTGTGATAACAGGACGCAGCTCTGTCTGAGATCTCTAACGGACGTGTAGACCGTCCTGCAAGGTCTCGTCTAGACCTCTAGGCCTAATCCTCCAATGACCAGGATCCGGTGTGGCATGGATTAAATCCGCGACCTGGGATGGCAACGGAGACAGACTCAGGGGGCTTGAGCGACCTAAATTGCGGCCATTCCTAGTTCACTCGCCTTTGTGAGCTCCGGTTCCTTCCTCTGGAAAGAGCTAACATGAGTGGTGTTTGCCTTTCTCGGGAGCTCTTGCCCTTTCTGTCAGCCTCTTCACATTTTTCAACCTGTTTTTTGGTTTTGTTTTGTTTTTTAACTTATAAGTTCCCTCGTAGCTGTCCTGGCCCATTTATACCTGTGATGCGTTCATCCCTTTATTACTGATTTGGGCGATTTTCTTCTATTTATTTTTTCCCAGGATTACCGAAGTATAACCCTGGAAGTTCAGGGTGCACTGCGTGTTGATTTTCCACACGCACCTAATTGCACCCGGATTACGCCCGTAGCATCAGTGGACGCCTGCATCGCCTCTCAGAACAACCACTTCTGTTATGCGGGCAGAATAGTTCAGATCTATTTGCTTCGCAGCTGTCGGGTGCATGACGCAGTGCTATGAACCATAATCCCTGGGCTGCACTTTAGAGCCCCAGAACTTCCTCGCCTTGTAACGGGATGTCTGTAGCTTTTGATGCACGTCCCCGTTCGCCACCTTCAGCCTCTGGTCCCCTCGCTGGCTCAGTGAGCTCCGCTTTTTCATATGCGAGGGGTCTCACGGTATTGGTCCTTCTCTGTCTGGCTGCTTTCACTTGGCACGGGGCCCTGGAGGTCCATCCCTGTTCTTGAAATAGCGCAAAGTCTCCCTGGTGGCTGAGCCACGTGGCGTGGTCCATGCACCATGTCTTCATGAGCATTATTCACAGGCAGAATTGGTGTCTCCATGTGCTGGCTGTCATGACTACGGCTGCAGTGACCACTGACATCTCGTTGCGACCCTGTTTCTGTTTCCTCTGGAAATACACCCAGAGGTAGGATTGCTGTCTCAGACGAGGGTACCGTGTTTAATTGTTTGAGGAACGTCCATGCTGTTTCCACAATGTCTGCACCATCTACGTTCCAGCCAACAGTGCGCACATGTCCCCTTGTCCCCACAGCCTCACGACACTTGTCTCTCCGATGACAACCGTTCGGACAGGCGAGGCGGTAGCTCGTTGTGGTTTTGATCTGCATCTCCCCGAGGATCATGGTGCTCAGCTTTTTTCACGTACCGTACTCATTGGTCATCTTATGTCTTCTTTGGAAACGTGTCTCTTCCGTTCTGGCCATGTTTTAATTGGAGTTTTTGTTTGGTTTTTGTGGATGTGTAGGAGTTCTTTTTATTTCCTTGATATTAGCCCCTTAGCAGATAAATGATGTGCAGATATTTTCCTTCCACTCCATATAGTTGCCTGTTCATTTTGTTGACAGTTTATAAAACTTGCAGCATCCGACAGTCAGTTTCCTAAGGGGACATGTGGGCTAATTTTGTTAAAAGACTTTAACTGAAGTTGAAACGTTTTAGAAATCTTGGAAGTGTTCTGCTTTGTTCTACCTGAGCTTTTCTGTTTGTCTATTTTGAACGTTTTTAGGACAATGGATGCGCTCATTCTTCAACATTTTTTATTTAATTGGAACATACATTTTACTTTTAGGTCACTCTAGAGCAATTTAATGCTCGAAGACATTTTTGTCTGCATGTGTAAAAATAGGCAGAAGAGTTGGAAATGCAGACGTCCTCCAGCCGGGCCGCTTTAGACGCCGATGACCAAGCCCGGTCTCACCTCGCCTGCAGAATCAAGACTCTGAAGCCGGCCATCTCTGCCTCGTCTGCCAGGACCGACATGAAGAAGTACCCCATCTTCCCTCCTGTCTCCCCATCCTGCCTCTGCCCCTGAACGCTGCCTCGCGGAACGGTGTTGCTCTTCTGTGAGGCTCGCAGAGACGGTTAGCGCACCACAAGATAGCAGCTTCGATGTTCGTAGTTTGAGTGGTTGTATGTTCAGTGCTACTCTTCCATCGACGTAGTAAATGATTAGTCCTTCTAGAATGTTTTGTGACCCCCCCCCCCCCGTGGGTCACCGCACAGGCTGCCAATCACGGGAAATGTCTCCAAAGTCGTCAGACGCAGAGGGGGACGTCCCGAGAAGTCACTGCCTTTGGGGGAGAAGAATTGAGAAGGATGTGTCAGAGGTGAGAGGTGAGAGGTGAAGGCTCAGAGAGAGACCTGAAGGACGTGTAAGAGAGGTGCGTCCCCCCTTCCTGCCTAGGAGTTGATTTTTTTTTAATATGCTTTATTTTGCCAAGAAAGAAGGTAGTCTTGCAACAAAAACATTTCAAACCCTTTCCTTCTGGATCGAACCATTTCCTTATTGATGCATGAAATCCTGAGATGATTTTAAAGGAATGTCAATACCACGTAATATCTAATCTATTGTATTACAAACAAAAAGTAATAGTTTTATCTGATGATTACACTTCCCAAATACTGGTCACAGTGCAGAAGAAAATCTAACATTAAATACATATTAATTAAGCCTCTGTGTATGTGAACGAGCATTTAAAATTGGAAATTCAAAAACAGAATACGAGTGAGCCAAAACCGGAGGATCTGAAATACAAGCCTATAAAAATCAAGAAATATCAGGGAAAAAAATGACATCACCTCAGAAAAAAAATAATAAAGTTTCTTCCAAAATATAAGTAGTTGGAAAATGGCTGTTACAGCATGAACCTGCAGAAAGACATGAATTACATTCACATCGTTAGTCTGAATTGGCTTGTGCATCGTTTAGGAAGATTAAAATCTTTGGAAGTATGACCTGCCCTTTCTCCTTCATAAAACTGTCGTGATCTTCTATCGAGAACGGAGGTGCATGTTTTTCCCCGATGGTCTCACCTTCAGGAGAGGAGAAGAATCGTGAGAAATTTGTAAGCTGTCTCTGTGTTGATCCCTAGAGCTTGACCCTGTGCCTATTACCGGAGAAGCTATTTTGCTGCAAATATTTTCATTGTGTAGCGTGTGTGCGTGCATGCCTGTGTGATTTCTCCAAAGGCGACACGTGTCTTGAGAGCAGACGTTGTCCTTTCGTGTCTATGTCTAATTCCAGAACTTTCCACTGGGTCACGTGCACTCTCTGCTGTGTGAACTGCCGCACAGTATCCACCAGCCGCTCCGTGTGTGTCCCGCAGAGCAGACCGAACCCCGTTTTCACGGGGGTTGGGGGACAGTACAGCAAAACCTGAAGCCGCACACACACACACACACACACACACACACACAGTGCTGTTTCTTCCCCCCTTGTTGTAAGATCAGCAATTCCAAGTTAGTAGGAAGCGTCTTCAAAAGTTAAGGTCATTTCTTCGCCGAAAGCTGCCGGTTCCCCCAGGAACGCCCCCACCCATGTTCCGATCCTCAGTGCCCGGGACGCAGCTGTGTGCACACGTTCCATCAGAACAGCGTGGGAGGCACGAGGCAGAACGTGCATCACTGGGAAAGTGGTACTCGGGTCGTTAAAGAGGAGCGTTCTTCCTGAGCCTGGCCCTGCTCACAGCCTTGACGTGGGTCAGCTTCCTAAGTCCTCACAGCTGTCGCTCGTTCTAGCTATTACGCCCCTTTTGCAGATGAGGAAAGTGAGGCACAGTGAGCCCGCTTACTGAGGATCACATGGCTGGTAGCTGCCCGCGTGCACACCAAGGCAGTCAGCTCTGTGTGCCCCCAAACTCATACGTGGTACTTCCCCCTCCAAGTGGGTTTTATACCAGAGACAGAAGGGGTGCACGATAGAAAGCCAGTATTCTCATTCAGCGCTGAAGAATTGTTAGCAGGGATGACAAAGTCTCCTACGACTATGCATCGGGGTTCGTTGACACTCTTGGCGACAGAACTGATTTAAAGTTCCCTGTTTCCTAAACCAGAATCGAGACCGATGAGCCACAAAAAACGTTTTAACTGCTCTGTGATTTTAGCTACCGTGTAAAAGTCTACACTGCGATGCCGGTCACGGGTTTTGATCTGTTACGTTCATGTCAAAAGTTAAATCACGTGAAATTTGGGTTTTCCACAAGCTGGTTCTGTCTAGAATTTGGTGTCACTGTGAGCTGGTGTGTTAGGCTGTGTCCCCAAATTATAATTAGTGGCAGCTGGGGTATTGCCGACTGTGACCCCTGGCTTCCTGACACCCAGAATGTGGCCTCTTTCCCACAATCCCTTCCCATTGACAAACATTTCCTGGGCTCCTACGCTGAGCAGCACTGTTAGGAAGTGTGTCCTCAGAATACGGGCACGACTGTAGCGACATTTCATTCTTAAGAGAGCTGGACCTTCACCAGGTGATTCCGTGGTTCATGGCCACATGAATGAAATCGGGCAGCATGATTTCCAAGTTCACATCGCTGGGGGCTGTGGGGTGACCCCTCTGGATGCTGCCCACACAGGGTGTCCGTCACAGCGGAGGGTCCCCGAGCCTGGGGACCTCAGTCTTCCCAAGGGGCTGCAAGCCAACTGGCCTGAGCATCGGTCATACCCCCGGGCAGCGTGGTGTCTCTCCCAAGACTGGTCTGCAGCACGTGCAACCTCGCTCCAAGGGACGGCTTCCCCTAGTGACCTGCTGCAGCGACAGCCCCGGAAGGAGAGCCGGGAGCTAAGGACAGCGAGGGTCTCTGCTCGTTGGCTGTGCTGAAGGCCGGGGACCCCGATACGGTCCTCTTCACAAAGCAAGAGGAAGACAACGTTTGGAGGAGTGGCAAGCATTTGTGCGGCTTGATTGTGACAGGGATGGGCTGACAAAGTCGAGGTGCCCCCAAGTGAACTGGTGAAGACCAGTGTGCCCCCCCCCAGAGGCAGAACGCTGGAGCCGCGGCAGGAATGAGCCCCTCCCGGCCGGCGGTAAGTTCATGCCAACGGAGAAGAGCTTCCAAGACACCACTGTCACCGTCCAGGAGGGACGTGTGGGTGACATGGAGCAGAGAGTTGGCCTGCAGACACGAGACGTGGCCCACTGCTTTTGAACACCCCTGAGTCGGCAAAGTGAGAGATTCTTCCAGAAAGAAACACCGGTCGTCCCTCACCAGGGTGGCTCCACTTTCTGATTCCCGTCGGCTGCAGGGTGGTCCCCGGAAAGCGCGGGTCCCGGGGCGAGACTGGCCATGTCCCCTCCACCCTCCCACTTCCGAGTCCTCAGCCGTAATGTCAGCTGCAGAGAAGTCCCTGCTCTATGGGGTCTGTGAAGTCCGGACGAGAGTGACAGTGATTTGCGGAAAGACTTCACAGGCAAAACAACACGCGTTCCTCTAACTTTAGGAAGTTCTCAAACACTGACTCGATGTGGGTGGTCGTCCAAAGCAGGAGACTTGGTTCCTGGTCCCCAAGGAGGAGCACGTGTCCCGTGCCTTCAGTAGATCAGACGTGTCCCAGCGTCTAGCCGGCCTCAGGTCCCTGCCCACGGGGCCTGCGTTCTCCCATGATGCGCCTGTGTCTGGTTGCAGCACTTGGCGTGTCGCTACGGGCGTGCACGTGTTCGTACCTGGGACCAGCACCCACCCAGCACGGGACTGCAGCTTCTCTCAAGGTCGGCGTCTGAGCTGGGGTGTCCCTTAGCAGGTCCAAGCTGGAGGTCGGTACCCTTGACATTTCCTCTTGCAAGTGTCCGATGAGCCAGGCAAGTCCTCAGTGCACAAGCCTTGGCCCAACGCTGGAGAAGCGGAACACACAGGGACCTCCGGGCTTCAACGGTCTGCACATGGCTCCATCCGTCGTCTGTGGCTCCATCCGTCTGTCTGTGGTTCCAGCGTGCGGCCTTCTAACTTCTGTTCTAAAATCACTTCCTCCAAGGGATTTCTTTTCTTGTTTCCCTGGCACCTGGGGGAACAGACCCCTTCAAGAGGGATCGTGCAGGCGTGTCTAAACAGAATGTTCGATTTTAAACAACGTGAGCCTGTCTGACATCTGCTCACAGTTCTGCTCTTGGGGCAGGAAGACGGGGAAACCGGTCTGCCGGCGTTTCAGTTACGCGAAGAAGATAAACAAGGTGCGGAGGCGGGGGGCCCAGACGGTCCCTCCCTTTGCACAACTTTATAATAACTCCTAAGAAGGACTCACACATGGAACCCATCCCTCCGTGCAGCGTTACGTCCAAGGAATGTATTTTATAAAAGCTTCATCTAAGCAGAAGCAGTTAATGCTTCAGCCTGTGGAACCCGTACATGAGAGCCACCTTACATAGAACTGTCACTGTCACCAGGAAGGTACAGGGAGCTTGCTTGCTGCCCCTCTTCGTGGGCCTGGGGGTTACCTTTATGCAGCTACGAGGGGCGATGAGATGCCCGCTCGGTGCGCTCGCGACCACAGTCCCTGACTGAGACCGGCATGCTGGGTCCCAGCCGTGAGACCCCTCTTCAGGAAAATATAAAGTCCATTTCGTACAGTCAGGAAGCTGTCTTGCAAACTCCAAAATTTTGTCAAAACGCTCGTGCAGAACTTCTGATTTTATTCCTCTTTTTTTAAATTAGTTTGTCTCCGAGCCCAGCGTCTCGCTTCATTAACCAGCTAAGATAATACAGACGGGAAACTGAAATTCAATTTGCCTTCATAGACTCCCTTTCATTTGAGGGAGACAGGCTTTCTAGCACTCAAAAACTTTAATATTATGGTAGCCGAATAGCAGTGAACGTCTTGTTCTGGAATTAAAAAATAATTTCCCTGTTGAACTCCCAATTTCAGATAAGCGACTGAGCAGTTGGGACGGAGCAGAACTTCAGGGGTGTCCCGTGTGTCGTACATAATCTCTTTAATTTATATGCAAATTTAGTGTGGCCACGTGATGCTCCAGACTTCCCTACTAGCCCAGAGAAAAAACGGCAATGTTTGCTATTATTGTGGACAAAATTTTGCCTAGTATATTAAACATACTACCCAGCAAGATAGAACGATACTCTACGGCATTTGCTTAGGAAAAGATGGAAACAAGTACTCTACGCATGTCAAATTGCCGGGAAATAAAATAATCGTGTACAAAATTTAATATTTGTACTGGTTTCCCTGAGCGTAAAAGGCGACTTTTCAAATAGTCTGCCCTGTACCTTCTTGAAAGACTTCTACGTACGGATTTGCAAGTTGACGGCAAAACCAGGTGTCACGAGTAGAAAACAGAGTCACGCAGCCATTTGCACGCTCACCTCGGTCTATTAGAAGGTCACCGTCTAATGCTTCCTCGGGGCGTCAGGTGATTTTTTAGACTCTCTTTGCAAAGTCACTGGCCTTCATTTTCCGCGGTTACGCAGAGGCTCAACGTTCTGAGAGCAGCCGTGTTGAAAGGGTGTTTCCGGTACCTAACGTGGCAGAGAAGGAAGATCCAGGTCATGTCCCTGTCCTGTCTCTTCGCCTCACACAAGACGAAGCTCCCGAGTGTTATAGAAACGGGGAGTCTCGAGATGCAAGACGTTAACGTGGGAACCCACAGGCAGGACCATGAGCAGGCGCGATGCTGTATCCCGGGGGGATGAGCGGTGTGGCCAGGGCTCCCGTGAGGTGGGGGCCTCACACTGAGACCCCTTTGTGCGGCTGGGCCCCCCGGGAAAGGAGCAATTGATGGCATGGACCCTGCCCCCCAAAACCGGGAGCAGCAGATGCCAACGCCAAGGGAGGCCATGCCGAGACGGGGTCGTGTGCGGTCCATGCGCTCCACCGTGTGACAGCGTTGCTGGCGGCCACGTTGGGCCCTTGTGGTCTCCCAGCTTGGGGACTGCCCCCCACTTTCGTGGATACATAAGTTCTCAGGATCCCGAAGTCTCTTGTTTGACAGGGAGGGGACGGTTGTGCTATCTGTTCAGCTAGCGAGTTTGCTGAAGGACATTTAAAGCCGCTGTAATACTCTGTGACATGCAGAACCCACGAGGTGGCAGGGCTCTGTCCCAGCCCTGGGCGTACGCGCGTGCCCACAGGATCAGCCGGCGGCCTCGCGGCCCTCCGGGGGCCTGCCAGGAGCCTCGCACTCATTGCTTGTCTGAATGTCCCCAGCCTTTTCGAGAGCATGTTCTCGTTTATACGCGCTCGCCATCACGTAGCGAATGCAGCCAAGAACGGCCCCCAGGGCGTAGAGAGGCTAGAAGCACGTTGGTGGAGATGGAAACGTTAAAAACGAATTAATTTTGGAGGTGATGGACCGGCCAGTGCTTGGGGGAACGCTGTGTGATTCAGCAGGGGTCGTAGTGGGAGTGACTGGTGAACGTGGCCTTGTGGGTGTCCCCTCGTGAATACAGATGGAGGTACAGGCCGCTTTGTGGCCCCGCCACGTCCCCGCCCTGCTCGGCATGTCAGCAGCACTGCCTGCAAAGAGTCACGGAAACAGTTTTGTGAGGAGAAAAGCTATTTCCTCCGCTCCCTCCCTGTTCCCGGGATGGTGAGGTGAGGGCAGGATCCTAGAAAGGGTGCATCCATCTTGTGACCAGCACATAATTAACCCGAAATCCCAATGTGAGGTTGCAGCCATTTAAAGGGGGTGAGGTCCTTCTAGAGTCAAGGAATGAAAACCTGGGACCAAGACATCATTTTTAGTGATCGGTTACTATGCTTACGATCCATGCCACAGGTTGGATTGTCTTATTTGTAGCCAAAAGCACCCCTTACAGGCTTGTTGCCCTGACCACTCAGCATTCTGTACTTTCCCAAGGGAAGTGTTGGGGTGACGTACCAAAGGGGTTTGGAGTTCCTCAGAGCCCAAACACTGTCACAAACTCACGATCAGGGACATGGCGGCTAGCTGCAGTGGACAATATTCCAGTGAGATCGTAATAGGTGTTGATTCTATTTATTAAACAGAGCATTCCTTTCAGACCAGTTAAAAAACTTTTAAAGGGGCAGCCGGGAGGGCTCAGCGGGTTAAGCGCTCGCTTTGCAGCCCCGGGGACCAAGGATCGAATCCCGGCCCCGGCCCATGTGGACCCACATGCTGAGCTGGGGTGAGCGTCCCATGCGGGAGGCCCCCGGCCCAGCTTCCACCCTGCACGGCCCCCGCCCACCTGTGTGAAACAAAACCATGTTGAAAACTGATGACGTACAACTATGGAGACGGCTCTGGGTCCTCCCCCTTCTCTGTCTCTCTCTGTCTCTGTCAAAAACATTAAAATAAATCTTTTAAAAAAGCATTAAAAAGAGATTACAGGACATTCAATTAAAGAGATCCAATTAGGCTATCATGCTGTAATACACGCTGTCATTTTCTTAAAAGCTAAAAATATAAAGATACAGTGCCCAATTAAATGGGCGGACTAGTCGAGTTATATTCCCGTTACAATAAAACGTGGCTCAGGACACGTCCCAGCAAGCCGCCGTCTCGTGCAGCTGCGGGGAGGAGGCTTCCCCACCGGGTTAGCGGGTGTGAAGACGTCTCATTTGGTAACACCGTTGGCTTCCAATTTCCCATTATGGAAAAGGTTAGCTGTGCTCGGAGAGCCAAGCAGTAATGCAGAAAATTGCTGTGTTTGAACGATTGTTCCTTCGCTCCCGAAGTCGCCGGTCGTTCGGCGTTAGAGAAATGTGTAATGTCAGTCGGCATACAATTCATTTTTACTCTCCAATACCAGTGACATGGGTGTTTTGTTAAACAAGCCGGTGCGTTTGCAGCTAAATAAGGGGACATTTTGGTGGCTCCAACATGGCACTTAGACATAGTTAAGGGCCGGCGACAGAGCTTTCAGTTTCTCCTTGTTTGCGGACGTTTGGGCCATGCTGTCCCAGGGAGCTGGGCAGGAGGGAGGGATTCCTGGAGCTCTCAGGTCTTTAAGCTTCTTTTAAGCTTCAGCCCCTGGAGGGTCGGGGTTGCAGGAGGCCATGCGGTCCTTAGACGCATAAACCCGTCACGGCAGAGACCACGAGGGCCATGCTCTTTCTCCCGAACTGGTGCTTTTTCCATTATGTCAAAACACCTACTTTGGATTCATTACAGGGAAAGACAGAATCGTTTGGAAACCTCACATTAGTGTCACTCCTCACGCGAGGCATGTGTTCAACACCAGGCCCCCTCGGGTGTCTGTATTTCAACAGAAATGTGCAAGTGGGTGTTTTTGTTAAAAACATAAATGAAAGGGTGACATCGGAGGAGTGGGGAGTGTCACGGAGGGCAGGAAAGGGGACAGGAGGGCAGAGTGTGTGGTAACGGGAAGCCCAGACCTCGTAAGGGCGTTTTTCGTTATGACAGCGCACTAGTTGGGCCTCCATAATGGTCTGGACACCACACGGTACGTGCACATCCTACCTCTGACCAAACCCGCCTGCTTCTCCGAGACACAGCGCTACACCCTAACGCTTCAGTGAAGAAACGCCCTTGCAAGGGCTCGGAGCTGTAGGGAACGGTGTAAGGGTATCTGTCCAAGGACTGATGGAGGATGCGTCCTGTGATGTGAGAATCGCCGTGAAGTCCTAATGCGCAGAGGACTGACTCTTCGGTGGCGGTCATTCCTAATATCTGTACTTGCCCCGCGCTTTTAAGGTGAGGGGACTAAACCCAGGGGCAAGGATGCTAGTTGGTGGGAGACAGATAAAAGAATACACACAACTAAATGCCATAGTGCGGTGGGTGGTTACAGTGCAGGTGGGTGGGGGCGTCAGGTAGGCTGGGATAGTGGGGTCATCCTGTTGAATAAGGCAGTGACTACAAGATGGCATTTGACAGAGGCCTAAAGGAGGTGGTAAAGTCGGTTGGCTCTCTCAGGAAGAGGATCTCACTGTTGGGACAGCAAGTGCAAAGGCCCTGGGGTGAGAGTGTGTCTCACGCGTTGGAGGGACAGGAACGCATCGTGTGGCTGATGGAGAGTAAGTCACAGGAAACGAGGTCAGACAGAACCCGAGGGGCAACGTCGAAGACATGTACTGAGAAATGTTCGGGGAGACCTTGACATGGGGCATCGGAAGTACTAAGTGGGGGTCGATGAGTCGTGACGTTGAGTATGAACTCGAATGTGATTCGTTTTTACCTACGTTCTGTGGAGGGTCGGTGGTGGTCATAGTAACCTGCCATGTAGAATAATGTGTTCAGTGGTTCACGCACATCTGAAGTGTCACTGACAGTCGACACAGTACCGTATGGATGTATTGGTGTCTCTCCCGTGTAAGGGCGCAACATCGGGCACAACTTAGAAACAAAGTAAATAAGTGTGAGCTCAGCAAGTGAATAAATGAATTACAGACGCAGGTCGCCATTGTCTCAACTTGAAGGAAATGTGTCCTCTGCTGTGCACCTTGCTTACAAATAAACCGGGAAGAGCTGAGTTATAAATAGCACAGAGGCCGCCAGATAACAGCTAATCGCTGGGCAAGTGTGTGGTAATGAACTTGGAGCTGCAGCTTCCCCTGTAATTGCTGATAAGCGAGTTGAATGGAGAGGACCACCAAGCTTATCAGAGCTCCTATTGACTTGCGCTCATTCTGTTTATTGATTACTTAATTAGGTTTCCAAGATAGCTAATCAGGGAGAGATGTAGGTATTTAGGCGTCTTTCATTAAACCGAGCTGAGACATTTGAAACAGAAATGTGTGACCTGAAACTAGAGTCCATATATAGTGACAGCCCAGCTCCTGAAAACCATGGATACAGTGTAACCTTCGTTCATGAGGGAAGTGGTTACAATTGAATGTTTTTATTTTCTTCTTCAGAATCACAGGTATTTTCTTTTTTGGTCTCTTGGATGGAGGGAGTTATCACGTGTCCACATCTGTGCTTGTATGTGTATTTTCAGTTTCCATAGAAACTCACATTAACAGAAGTGAATGCACAATCCTGTGGCCTGTGTGTAAAGCACATTTTGGTTCTGACACTTGCTCTTTTTTTTGCACCAAAAAACCTAATAATTCAATAAATTAGTGATATGGACATTTTACTGTGGCTACTTTGTTAAAACATATTAATAACACATAGAGAACTTCTTTTGAATAATTTTTTTTAATTTTCTAATTATCAAAGATTTATTTTTGAGCTTACAATATACTTTTTTTTTTCTTAATTGTAGTATGCCCACAGAACGCTGTCTCTGATTTCATCCTTTAAGTGTGTGTATGTGTGTGTATGTGAGATATGGGTTATGTCTCAATATATAATAAATATATTTTTTAATTTTTTTATTATTATTTTACATTTACTTTCTCTTTTTACTAGAAATGTACGAATAAAACATGAAAACCATCCTGCCTTTCGTGTTTTAATGCTATATCTCTAAATCCAAATCAATTTTTATTTTTGTTTGTCTGATATAATAAGACATAGGGTTATTTTGCTTGTTCAGCATAACTGTGCGCTTTATTAAATGGTTTGCTGCCCTTTTTCTTAATATTAGATTATCACAGCACATCAGCATAGAGGGACTTGTGCAGTAATCAGAGCAGAGGGTTCATGGCATGTGATTAATGTGAGATTTGAGCTCTGAACTGACATGACATTCATTCTAGATCATTCTAGATGCTGAGTTGACTATAGAAACCTCGTTAAACAGTTTCTGATCTTAGAAGTTTTATGTAGACATGCTGAAGGCTTCTATGGTCAAGTTACCTTTTTTTTTATTCTTTCTTTTTCTGTTAAAACTATTTTCTTATGGCTTCTGGAAAACAAGAGTGACAGTTGATTTGTGAAAAGTACTTGAACTAACAGGAACGGAGACGATCGACCTAGAAGATAGCTTTAGTGTTGTTGCTGTTTTAGGCTTAAAACCTGGGAAATACATGAACTATTGAGTTAAAAAAAAAATGCCACTCATTTATTCATTCTTTCCTCCAAGCGTATAGCCAGCGACAGATCCTTCTCTGATACAGCGCTTCTTAAAGACAGATCATGGAAGCGTGAGGATGAAACATGGGCAAAGATGGACAAAATCGAAGCCGATCAGTGGATAGCAGAGCTGTGACGGCTAGCTGATCACGTGTTGAATGAAGGCCACTACCCGCTAATTGGCATGTAGTTACAATGTTCAAGTGTGTCCTTTATACAATGAAGCCCCAGGAGACAGATCTCAGTAGAAGAGAATCACAGCATTCGTAGAAAACTTTCATTTTTCCCTGTCTCTGTCCATGACAAGTTAAACACACATAAGGAATATCTGGATGATATACTTAAACAGGTGTATTAGATTAATATTGCTATATTACTGTAACCTAAAATGATCAGATATAACTTCTTTTTAGTGTCAATGTAAAATTAATAGTGATTGATGACATCTTGGATTGTGTAGACAGAATCAGTTCATTAGAGCAAAGTAGAGCGGAAAGTACCAGTATTCTTTAATAACACATCGAACAAGAAATTCACATTAAAGAGTAAGGGTCCAATCACTTTGATATTAAAAAACAAAAAGTAGTCAGTAAAAAAAAAAAAAACTATTAGAGAGCATAATCCTAAAATAAGACATTGTGGATATTGTAGCAAATAATAAAATGGAAATTGCTGGACTAGAGATAGAAATGCAGGGACATTCACAGACCTAAACATTTGTATTAGTAAAAAAATAAATAAACACTAATTTATGAGACAATGGACTTAATAAAAGCAGGAAACATTAAGAAAAGTAAAATTGTAGAATGATGAGTTGAAAAAACAAAAACAATAGAACTTAGGAAGAGAAATCTCAGAGCTAGTTTTTTTTAAAGAAATAAATTGACTAAGCTAACTAAGAAAAATAGAAGAATGCACTATGGCCAAAAATAAATAAATACAAAAATAACAAATATGTAAATAAATGAATAACAAGAAGTAAATAGTCATGTACATGGCTGGAAATATTAATACATACATATATTCTTTACACTTACATATTTGCATGTTGTTACTTATATTACATATTTTATATTTTTCAGATATATAATCATTATTGCAAATAATGATCAATTAACTGCAAAATACATCAAGAAAATACACAGAAAGGCTCTGATAAACAGTAACTGAATTTAGCAAGTAAAATCAATAACTTTTAAAATTCATAAACAGCCTGGCTTAAACATAAAAGGGGAGGAAAGACTCCTCTTTATTCTACCAGCAAAACCAAAATATTATAAATAAGCGTACAGAGATGTGCAAGACCTACGCGAAGGTTATTCTGTGCACACGGGGCTCGCTTATCTGTACACAGGAGCAGCGGTCACGTTGTGCGTGTTTGTTCACGCTGTAGAACGATAGGCACCTTTGGAAAGAACTGAAGAAGCTTCATGCACTAAGGTGGGACGGCCGCCCCGTTACCTCAAATGGTATGAACGATACCTCAGAAATTCACGTGGTCCCAGCAGAATGCCCTGGGGGTTGATGCGGTGACCGATGTCATTGTTTCTAAATAACAGAAGCAGAAGCCATAGCGACAACGAACCATCGGAGAGTGAGAGCAGTGAGGGAAGTCACCTTACTAGATACTTAGTTTATGATAAAGCCTGGATGATGTTCGGAATGTGGTACTGTCTGTACACACACAGACGCTGGTGGAACACCACCAAAAGATATTCTTAAAAAATAAAAATAATAATCGCAAACTGAAATAGAGCAACTGCATAGACTGGTATGTTGTATAAAATATAAGTGACACTCTAATCTGATGGATCGTATGGTGAATGATGGTGAGACATTCTCATGTCTGCCTGGCAAAAAAATACATTTGGGACCCTGTGTAATACCTTAGATTCTCCACATTATAAATTGAGCAAAAAATAAAAAATAAAAAATAAAAATGTGTGTGTGTATGTATTAGGTACATCATATATATGATGAGACCAGGAAATAGTAGAAGAAAAATTATATATATATATATATATATATATATATATATACACACATACACACACACACACACACACATAAACGTATATGTAACATATACATGTGTATATATTGCTGGCCTTTGTATGTATGACACAAAACTCAAAACCAGTTAGAGAATAATATGTGAGAGCATTTTTAAAAATTCTTCAGACACAGTGCCATAAGCAAAATGCAATGGCCAAATGATGGACGGTGAGATGTATTTTCCTAAGATATATGTATATATGTGAAGAGCTCATAGAACTTGGTAAGAAAAGAAGAAAAACTCAATAGAAAAATGGGCTAAAGATACGATCAGGCAGCTCACAAAGAATAGATCACCCTGAAACACACCCCAAAGCTCATCATCCCTCTGGTGTGTGATTTCCGAGCAACGACGTTCCTGGGAATGGCTGGAAGGCGGTGTGGCAGCCGTCACTGAAGTGACCCAGCACATCTACGAATCTCCTCCTAAATACATTTCCATATGTGTATGAGGATACAGATTAAAATTTATTCACTCGGTATTAACGATAGCAGGACATTGGAAACAAACTAAATGTCCTTCAGTTAAGTGGTGGTAACATAAATCACATTCCATTCACACAGTCCGTCTAAAATTCTTTCAACAGCTATATCCCCATATGTGCAAGGGGACAGTGGTTAAATAAATTATACGTGTCTGTGCTATAGACTAATAGGCGATTTGGGGAAGAATTGGGGAAGTCTTTATGTCCAAACGTGGGATAACCTCCCAGTGTACACAACAGTATGCCAACTGTGTTGACTAGTTGTGTACCATGTGTGCGAAAGGTAGACGAACCACATGTATACATCATTGAATATGCAGAAATATGTACCTAAATTTATATACACGAGGCTGATGCAATGCAGTTTGCAATTTGTGGGAAGAGCGACAATTGTGGGTCAAGGGACTTCACATGGGGCCTTCTTTATTATCTCGTGAATCTCAAGCCACGTTGTAGCTTTACCTCGAGCAAAATAATGAAGACTGTTCATTTCAGAGGCACTGAGGCATCCATCAAAATTGGTGGCATTAGCAGCTCTGTTTCTTGTTACTCTCAGCCCGGTTAAATAGACTGCAAATTGCAGTTCACTGAGGACTCTTGTACGCTTTTTATGGAATGTAAGTGGCGAGCAGAGTCCATTAACTGTCGTCTGTAGCCATTTCTGAGTATTCCATCTGAGTGAGAAATTGTCTACATTCGTCTATCCCACAGCCTGCCGACATTCTTCCTGCATCAAGCACAGAAGTATGAGCATTGCATAGAATACCTCCTTGAATTGTTCGCCCCAACGAAAAATGGTAGTTTGCCCGGACAACCATAGTTAATGAAAAGTTGGAGTAGGACTGAGCTCAGCACAGCTGATGGTGTTCAGTCCCATGACTGGACTATTGTACGAAGACTCTAATCCTTTGCAAAGTCATTGTTTTCAATTTGGGGAATTGAACACGCATACAATTACTGATGTAGGAGGCTGTCCGGAAAGTATCCATCCACGTACCCGCTCTCGTTATGTTCACAGTGGCTGGATTTTTTTCTGGACGGCCCTTGTCTATAAAATCTGTGCCCTCTAACTTTTTGTTCACTTAGACCCAGATCATTACATGTCTAGAAACTCCTTTCATCTCACGTTTCTATCGTGATTTTAGCAAAGCCATTTTTACTCTGATTTCCTGGAAGTTATCATGACTTCGCTGGCTAATCCATTGGCTCTTCAGCATCTCTGTCCTAAATTTGCCTCGATGCCTGGTTTTGTCATTTACATTTGCATTTTACAGAAATTCTGGCAAAGAAATTCACAGAAAATGACCAGCAATGTTCCTCTTAATAACTGTGTGTCACATGTTCTAGAATCTAGATCATTCTCGAGATTTCTCTCAAAAAGTATATGCGTAGCACAGACTCAAACATTAGAAAGATAAGCTATTTTAGTTCCCTTCATTTTGTCGAACTACTAACACTTATATTCGCATGTTTTATTCATTGACACAGGTAATTAGGCTGAAAATTAGGAAAGGTGGTTTTTACCCATTACAAGTACCTGCTGGTCATACTTCTTAGAGTGAAAACAGAGTCTTGGTGAATGATTATTCTGTCCTGTATCTTTTCTGCTGTGTGCTTACACATTGTTAACTTTAACTGTAGTCGTATTCCTGGGAGATCTATGTATTTTTTTATTTCAGCAGACTCAAATGTTTATTCTCATTCTATGCCCACAAACTCAATCACTGAAACTCAGCATCTCTCAAGATCTTGCAATTTAAGAGACCATCCTTATTTATTAATATATCTAGAACTTATGGTTTCTATGCTGACCCCTAAAGCAGACACAGGTAAGGGTCCCCCGAGTTTAGTAGAAAAAGACAATATCCTGAACCCTTTTTTAAGTAGAATGTAACTTGAAATTACTAAAGAACTTCATGTTGTGTTGGGTGTCTGTGTGTGTGTGTGTGTGAGATCATTTGCTAACACGATTTTAGTTATGGATCTGATTAATTTTGAATAGCACATGTTAAAATGAAAATTTAATAGCACTTCATTGAATTAGGTTAGGCATTCTCGAAAGCCCTCCAAAGCTCGTCGTTACGATTCACCGAAGCAGAAATCCCCACTTTTCGTTGCACGGAGCGGCCCCACATTAAATGGAACTCGGTGAGAATGGCAGGGCTGAGCACGTGTAACTCAGCACCAAATATTATTTTGCAGTGTGTGAGCTACACGCCATCCTTCCCTCCTAACGGCACTCTTATTTCATCACATACGATCCAGATCTGAGGCAGAACATGCTGTCAGGGTCCCGGGACATGGCGAAGAGGAATCCGACAGCCCACCTCAAGGAGACTCAGCCACTGGGATTAAACAAGAGGACGTGCATGGTGGCTCCTTGGAATTTCCAAAGCTCGTGTTGGGTGGCTCCGGGGCTTAGCAGCCAAGTGAGCGTCTTCACCTTCCCACTGCCCTGTGGTCCTCAGCTTGTCTCTTCTCTCCAAGTGACATTGCTCACGATGGCTGTCTTTGTTCTAGGGCCACGTGGCCGGTCACGAGGGAGCAGGAAAGCCTCCATGCAGTTCTCTACTCGTGCAGAAATGGCTCCAGAACCCCTCAGGGCCATGCCAGTCTGAATGTCCTACACCCTGTTTCTAAGCTCGTAGCCAACAGAGGGAGCAGGTTTGCCTGCTTGGCTTTCTGAAGCAGGGGGTCCCATGAAGGGGGCTCTCGCTTGAGCAGAAACAGCCCTCCGCAAGCCAGAAGGTGAGGGATCTTGTGGGCTCAGGCCTCTGTCGCCGTTGCTTCAGTTTTTAATAAGTCTATCGACTTGATTTATTGTATCTGCTGCAGTTTTAAATATTTATTTCGACAGAGAGAGAGAAACGGGGCGGGCCCAGAGCAGTCTGCATAGTTCTGCGCCATCAGTTGGCAAATAGAAGTTGCGAGTATCCATAATTCTTCGATCCTGGACCGAGACCGGGGTAGAAGCTAGAGAGAGCAGATCGTTAAAGACAAGAAGGCTCCCCTCCCCCAAGTCGTCCTCAAAGCGAAGGCTTAGCGAACTGCGTTGCACGATTCTCAAGGGAAAGGGCCATCCATTATTCGTCTTTGTTACCTCCAATTGGGGATTTTGTGAGTAGAGGTTGTTTTAATAAATGTTAGATGAATTGTAATCCTTCATAATCGTTTAAAATAGTGAAACATGCCTCGAATCTTAGGCAACGCTCATAAATATAATTATGCTGCCTACAAATTAAATATATTTTAGACAAAACACTGCAGTGTGCTCGTCATGTGGCACATAAGTGATGTAGCTATAGTCTCATTGATTTGTCCTCAATCTAACCATCCAGTTATAAAAAGCATTTTTATGTTCTTGGTCATTTAAATGTAAGGCTCTGTTAGACGGTTTGGGGTGACCTGAGATTCTGAAAAACAAAGGCGTGTCCTTGAGACTTAGAACAATGTTTCCCTTTGATTTCTGCATATGTCCCTCCACAAACAGCCATTCCATGTCTTGGCCTAGAGCTGAGCTCTCCAAAAAGACGTCTGTGTTCCTCCTTGCGAATCAGCGCACAGTGTTAAATTGGTAAACCAGCCTCTTTGTACATAAAGGTCCTTTAAATGTAGTTCGAGGTGACATATCTTCTGTGAGGACCGTCGGGGACTGCACATGCTGAGTTCCCAGGACTTAGCCTCGGAGGAAGTTGTCGTGTTCTGATCTCCATCCCTCATCCTCAGACTGGTGTTTTGTCTGTTAATGACTCCTTGCAGCCATTATCCCAGTAATCACCGGGCTAAACGTGGCTATGCCATCATCCTTGCACATGTTTTCTTCCTGAGGCACTTGAGTTATAGAGCTGGATTAGGTCACAGAGTTGATGGTGTAGTTGATGCCTTAGAACTGGGCGGCAGTGAATTTTGAAGTCTGCACGTGTGTGTGGTGGTAACATATGGATTGTGAATAATCATACCGTGATACACAAGTGTATTAACGAATTAAAAGGTTTCTGTTTCTCTCACTGGTTTAAGATGAGTACGTTGGTGGTTCGTACTCTTCAACGAGGTCGATGGGTGAGTGTCGTTTATTTGTTGAGTCAAGCCGGTGTGTTAAGGTCATATGTAGCTAATTTTCCTTCCTTCCTTCCTGTAATTGGGTATAACATGATTTCAAACCAGGTGAACTTCAAGTGGTAGTGTAGTTTGGAACTCTTTTCTAACCATCCCATGCCTCAGTTTTAAGAAATGAGTTTCCTCATTTAGCTCCAACCTCCTTGAGTTCTTTTGAAGACTGCCCAAAACACATGAAAATTCTCACTCTCTTGAGAACCAACCCAGTGGAGTTTCATGACAAGGATTATATTCTTTTGGGGACCTTTCAAGTCCCCATTTCTGATCGTTTCAGTAAATAATAGTTTTTCAGGAGACATCTAAGAGCTGCCTCTTGGCCGCTAGCACGATGCTTTCAGGTTCACGTCACTTCGTTCTACTCCAGTGGAGCCGTTGATGCTTCTTGAGGTCTCGCTTCCTTCCCACGGCACAGAGAAGTCCAAGGTGAACGGAGAAATTCCTTACTTGGGGGAAACCAGGCGCAGCCACTGCACCTTCAAAGTGGATTCTGGAGATGTGCCATCCACAGTTCTGCCACGGCAGATGCCTCCCGCATAACCCAGCGTCCATCTGAGCTGCACCTAAAGCCAAGAGCTTCGCTCGTGACCTGGGACTTTGATGCCCTGGCACCCATTTCTGTGAAGCAGGGGTCAAGCTGTGAGTAATGCTTCCTGAGGCCCAGCCATGATCTTGGCTTAAAAGAGAGTTTGCTGGGGAAGCCAGGATGGCTCAGTGGGTTCAGCGCTCACTTTGCAGCCCTGGAAACTGAGGATCGAATCCTGGCCCCGGCCTGTGAGGACCCGCATGCTGAGCTGGGGACTGCCCCCAGTTCAGTTCTCACAGGGGTGAGACCCTGGCCCAGTTCCTGCCCTGTGCAGCCCCGTACCCACATGTGGAATCAAACTATGTGGAAAAACCAATGATGTGCAACTATGGAGATTGTTCTGGGCCCTCCCCCTTCTCTCTGTCTCTGTCTCTGTCTCTGTATTTCTCTTCCTGTCAAAAACCATAAAAATAAATCTTTTAAAAAATGAATAAAAAAGAGAGTGTCTGCCATTAAGGACTCAAGTGCCAACGGATATGGGGAGGCTGCTCATGGTGCCCACCTACAACGTGAATAAGATTTTCCAGTCATCTTTAAAAAATAAAAACACCTGATCCCAGATTTATCCAGAGGATTTAAAAACGAAGGGCTGTAATCTTCACCCTCAGACTGGAAGACGCCCTTGTGACTGGGACTGTGAGGTGCGGGGGTCCAAGGCCGTGTAAGCTTGGAACGGGGTGGGGACGGGAGTCCTCCCGGAGGACTGGGCATCAGGAAATGACGCTTAAAGCCATCGGAACTCCACAGGTGAGGGATGGGAGGGGCCATTCAAGGGACGCAGAAAGCGGATCGATCACCTCACGCTGTTCCCCTTCCCTGTACTGGTGATTTGGAGGTGCCGCCTCCTGAGAAACAGCCCATGCAGGGAGATGCTGAGCTGAGCACCTTCATCTGCCTGAAGACAGATGTTCCAGAAGCCACCGGTTCCTCAGCGGCTCCCTCCTGGGAAGCTGCCTCACGTGGGCGGCGTGGACTTACACGGAGACCAGACAAGTGTTGTCCCCAATTGTCGTGCCTGCCAGAGGTTCTCCTAAGGGCTTCTCTGTCTTTTCTGAAGACCCTTTGCCATCCCCCATGTAGCCTCCATGTGCCCACCTTTGCCCCATCAAGACAGCATTTAGTCCAGGTGTCCAAGTCACCTTGGGGCATCCCCCATGTCCACATGTGTACGTGCGTGCGGTGTACATACGCACACACCTTGGCCTGTGTTTCCCTCATTCGTCTGCCCTTCAGCCCAGGCGTCTCCTCCCAGAGCGCAGACGTGCAGAGGGAAAATTACGTTTCCTCTCCGCGTGGTGGGATGCGCAGCGAAAGAAGCTATGTCACCAAACGGTGTCACGCAGAGAGCAGCCGTGAGTCTAGCACGGCAGTGGGGGCGGCGTCCAGAGGGAGTCGGGGGGAGGTGAGCCCGTGATCGATACACCTTGTGCTGTGAACTCAAGGGCGTGCACGTCCCAGTGCCATCCTGTAGACCTGGGCTGCACACACGTGGGCCTCCGGGCCCCGCCTGCCCCCTGTGTGTCTGTAAAGTGTCCTTGTGGCGGGTCTCACCCATTCGTTCAGCTCAAGTCTCCACGGCTGCCCTCCCTGCTCCAGCGGCCTCATTGAGCGGCTGTGACCCACACAGCACGGTCCACAGAGCCGAAGATACCGCCTCTCTGGACCTTTGAAGAGTCCGAGTGCCCACCCCCAGGTACAGACGGTGATTTATCTCCGGAGGTCGGAGAGCCGTAGAAATCCATTTGTGGGCGCGCTTTGAAGAGCGGGTGGGGTGGCAGCCTCCTCTTTCTGCGGACCTGGGTGACATATCTGGGTTTTGCTGTTTTTGTTCCGGCGTGGATCTAGGCTGTGCTCGGAGAGGAGAATACAGGTGAACCAGAAGAGCGTGCATGATGAATAGTTTGTTTACCGCCCCGGGGAAAGGCAATTCCACGTGGGATTAAGGAGCTTGCCAAAAAGGTGTTGGCGCACGCTAGCGAAGGCCCGACTTGTACACCGAAGAAAAGAGAACAGCGGACATGCTTTGGTTGCTGTTGTAATTAGTACTCAGGTCCACCTTCGGTTTAGAATGTCACAGTGACGTTCATTGGGGACTGTTGGTGGTCACACCAGCACCGTGGGAGATGTCACGCTAAGCAGGTCTGGCCTTGAAGACCGACAGACACAGCTGGGCTTGCTCACCGTCTCTAGCCCTGGACACCTGTCCGCTTCGGTGTGACTTTGTCTCAAGTCCCCACAGCTGCTCTTAAGCTTGAACCTTCCTAAGGGCTGTTCATGGCGCTGCCCTGTGGTGTTCATAGACAGGGAGCGCCATCCATGGTCTCCATCCACTGGCGGACTTTGTACTTCAGGTAATTCCTACCCACTGCATGGCCCTCCTCCTCGCAGGGGCCGTTCTTTCCACACGTCAAGTGCGGGGTGTGCTATTTGTAGATGCGGAAGTCCGGCCTTGGCAGACGTGTGCTTGAACGGAAGTGTCTTCAGCTGTGAACCCTTGCGCTTTCGCTTGCTTCAATAGACAGAGAGAGACAGAGAGAAGGGGGAGGGCCCAGAGCCGTCTCCATAGTTGCACATCATCAGTTTTCGACATGGTTTCCTTCCACAAAGGTGGACAGGGGTCACGCAGGGTGGGAAGCTCACCCCCTCAAGCCAGGGGCTCAACTGGGGGACAAGAAATGAACTGGGGACCCCCCGCCTAGGAAGCACACCCCAGCTCAGCATATGGGTCCACACAAGCCGGGGCCGGGATTCGATTCTCCGTCCCCTGGGCTGCAAAGCGAGTGCTCAACCCGCTGAGCCATCCTGGCTTCCCCTGTTGCCCTTTCCTAAGGTTTTACGGTTTGGTGTTAGTTGTGCGATTTATTTCTGTCCTAACACTGTAAATATTTCCTTCCTATAGGAATGCGACATAAATCGCTGTGACCTGTTATTAACGCAGTGGGTTCTGTTAGAACGCCCGTATTCCTCACAGTAGTTTGATTTGCCGTCAATTCCTTGGATTTCAAGGGACAGTGCTCCCATGGACCTCCCTTCTGCTTTGCAGAGGGAGGCTGTGGTCTACTCTGGTGTCTTTAGCTGCTGCCTCAAGTTTGTCTATTTTTCAGTGAAACTCAGCCTCCCTGGAAACCATGTTGGATAAGCCTCCCCAAGACTTCTTTGTACAGCTCTGTTTCACAATTAAAAGTCATAAATAAGAACTTGTATCTCATTAGAAAGCAAACAAAAAATACGGCCATTCGGTTCACCGTGTGGATACAGAGAGCTCACAACTCTGCGGAGGGAGCCGTAAGGTCACAACAACAAAACGCACGTTAGAAGCGGCTGGAAGTCCTGCTCCGTGCGCTCCCCTGGTTGTGACGGTGAATCACTAGCGTCAGCTGCAGCCGTAGCTGCAGGACACAGACCCGAGGAAGAGAGTTCGCACGTTCTGAGTGTGAGGCTATCGTAAGGTGTTAACATTGTGAACCAGGTGTTAACATTGGTAAAGCAGGACACCATTGACCGGGGAGGGGGGGGGGAAGGGGATTCTTGATGAAAAATTGGGTCTATCTCCCGCCGTTCCCTAGCTTGTCGTGCATTCTTTCCAAAAATCGGGACTTTTTTAAAACGCCGCGGGACGTGGGACAAATTGTTAAAAATCAGGACTGTCCCGCCCAAAGTGGGACGTCTGGTCACCTTAGGCTATCGACATCCTCGTTTTCCTAATTCCATGGAAACTGGTGCTAAAGACATAGTGAGACGGGAGAAGGAGGCGGCCTGGAGTGCCCATGACCGTGTCGTCGGGGCTGCGGACCGGCTAGAAGCCACCACCGTTCTCGTTTGCTGGCAGTGGGCACAACGCTAGACGGTGCATTTGTGAGCGGGTAACAGGTGGCTACTCTCGAGGACGAGGAAACACTTTCCAAAGACTCTTCCCTCTGCCTCCTTTCCGGTTCCCTGTGTTTTCCTCTAATGCCCGTGGATTTTGCTTCCTTGGAGGCTCATCTGCCTCTAACTAGGAGGCCGTCACCAAGAGAGAACATTCTAGATTTATACTTACACAATCGGGCATTGAGCAGTGGCGGCCGGTCAGGCACATGTCCGAGAGACTCTCACAGCATCTCGTCCCGGATGTCACCACCCGTGATTATAGGCTGATGAGCGCTTCTCTGCCCCCGGCTATCCTCTAAGGGACACACGGTGTGCTCTCCAACGTGGGTTGTCTCATCCTCCAACCTGCTTCGGCTCGTGGACTCGGAGACCCCAGGTTTTCCTCCTCAAGGAACTGAGTAAAAACCAACGTGGAGCCAACTCTCCACCATCCTCGGGTGCTGTGTTCCGCTCCCGGAAGGAGTCATCGGCCTGGTCGACGTTCGTTGGGTCCATGGGCACCAGGTGTCTTCTCCCCAGAGGTCACTGGGGGCTGGCTTCTCCCACGGCTGCTTGCCTTGTGTTTCCACCGCAGCTCAGCTGACGGCTCCGTGAAGTTCCCCTCGCAAGCTTCCGGGCTGTTGGTCAGAAACCTGTTCCCCAAACTCTGGGGGACGACATGGATCTTCCTGAGCGTGTCACCGAATCCTCTCCTGATGGAGCTGATCGGCAGCGGTCCCTTCCTTCCCTCCCCGTGGGGGTCACAGGAAGTGCCATTGCACGTCAAGTGGTCCCACGTGGGACCCTTTTCTTCTGGAACCTTCTGAACACTAGGAAGGAGTGTGGGTCTGAGTGTCATGGGACCCGCTCTTGCGACATGCTTCGCCCTCCCACCGAGGAGTAGAGTCAGGACATGACAGCAGTTGGCTGTGTCTGAGGTCTGATCATCTGACCAAAGGGCTCAGTCACTTGTCATCAGCTTCTCCGAAGCCAGGGCCTCGCCCTCCGTGCCTGTGGCCGACTTGAGGTGGAAGAAGTTCGAAAACAAGAAGTGCTGTGTTATTGCTGACGTGTGCTCTGTGGCGGCTGCTTCTATACCAAACATGTACACACTTCGTCTCTCGTCGTTATTTTCTGAGGAATGCAGGGTAACAATTTTATGTAGCATTGACATGACGTTAGGGGTCACAGATGGTCTAGAGGTGACTTACAGCAGGTTGTACGCAGTGACTACCGTGTTTTATGTAAAGGACTTGAGCACTTACAGATTTGGGTGGTGGAGGGACCCCAGCGCCCTGGGACATCGGGGACAACGACTCCAAGTTCCCCTTGTATTTGAAGCCGGCCTCACGGAATCACACACAAGGGACAGCTACCCTCTTCCTCGTTGAGCTTCCCAAGTGTCTGAGTGCATATTTGAGTCGTTTCCATGTTGTTAGAGAATTAATGCGGCATTATTTTTCTGATGATATTCCCCATTGTCGCTACTATAAAGATGGGGCTAATAATGCCAGCTCATTCAAAGAATATAGCTTCAGGAATAATTTTTTTTTCTTTTTTATTGAAATGGGAGTTTCCTAATAGAGATACTGAGTGTTGTGTAGTCCGATATCTTTAAAGCAGTACTTAATTCAGAATTGAGTGCAAAGAAGCTGAAGGAGGGTATTCATCCATGCAGATACAATTACATCGCGGTAGATAATGGATTTATGTTATTCTTAACATCTGTACACGGCCACAGCAAGGCTGCCTGAAGTTGTTTTCACAACTTCTCAGTACACTGAACGAAAGGGAAGTCTGACAGTAGGAAGCATCGGATACATTAAACGTGACATGTTTTCTCTCCGTGTAAAATGTTTCCGGAGCCCCTGGTAATTGTGAAGATTTCAGCAGTCAATTTTTGATGCAGAATACTCCTTCTGTGTTCAATACTAATGAAATTCTAGTCATACTTCATCAAATTGACAGTTTCCTCACTTTTGTAAACAGGCGTGTGATACACCTTGTAAAAGCTTGACTCACCTTGTAAGCACGTGGGAGCCTCTCTTCTCTTTCTAAGTTTTACCATCAGCGATTCCTTGGGGGGGAAGATAATATAAAGAAAGGGTAGCTGGCATTCACCAGGTAAGGCACCAGAATGCGTACCGTCCACTGGATAATTCTGCAGCTCAGAACAGCTCAAAGGAAAACGATGCTTCGGCTAAAATTGTAAATGAGTGCAGCGAGAAAGGAAAGATTTTTTAAAGAATTTCCATATGATGTGCTTGTCGTTGCTGTTGTTTTTAATATTTTGCTTTTCTTTTTAATTGTTTTTGACAGACAGAGAGAAGGGGGAGGGCCCGGAACAGTCTCCATAGTTGTACGTCATCAGTTTACAACACAGATTTATTCCACACAGGTGGGCGGAGGCCGCGCAGGGCAGGGACCGGGCTGGGGGCCTCCCGCATGGGAAGCTCACCCCAGTTCAGCACACGGGCCTGCGCAGGTCAGGGCTGGGACTTGATCCTCCATCCCTGAGGCTATAATCAGGCAAGAACTCTGTCCTTGGATTCCTGGGGGGCATTGGAGTTTAAGTGTCCATACTGCCACACTGCCTCAAGCCCTCCCAGCCTGTCAGAGTTTGCAATGACAAAGAACGTTCCAGACACACACCTATATGAACAGATGCGCACGTAGGCCTCCCGTATCACCGACAGTAACTCGACAGGTGTTTACTGAGCATCTACTACGTGCCAGGCTGCATTCTAGGCATTGGGGCGTATAAAGACCTAATGCTAGAAGAGCGTGTGTTCTTTGTACCGTCCTCACTTGTTCAGTGAGTTGCTTGAAATACTGGCGTGATTATATGTGGATGCAGGACCACTCCTGCTAGATGTGATTCCCCCGTGGGGCGGACGATGTGGTTTGTTGAATTCTGTTTCTCCCACAGCAGAATTCCCAGGGCACTCCTGCTTCTACACGTGTCTTCAGTCATAGGCCAGGGACACACGGCTTCCTCAAATCCGCCCCTCCACCCACCTTCCAGCTGTGACAACGGTTATCATTTCTGCATAGCTGGAAATGTTGTCAACCGTCTCCTTCCAGAAGTGCAAGTTCGCCATTAATCCATGAGGCTCTCGGAACACGATTCAGTCTTTGGTGTAGGGCACACTGAGATTGGTTCCACGGTGTGACGCTGAGCCGTGGCTGGCTTTCTAACACGTGAGAAATATTTTCACCACCTCTAAACCGGGGGTGTCTGAGCAGGTGTTAGGGAGCCCCGACTCTGAGTGGGGTTACGCACGTGCTGAGTTAATGTTCTTATTTTTTAATAAAGTCGTCTAAAAGGAGATAAATTCTTTTCATCCCCACTGGACAGTGTCATAGAACATCCTTGTTCCTCTTTAAAAGCTATTGTGTTACACAATAATGGCTTTGCATAAGAGGTTTCCAGGTTATGGAGAATTCCAGGAAAGTTTTTCCGTCTACGGTTATTATTAACCTTGGCCAAGGGATTCTGTGTGGAGGTCTTTGTTTGTGTGCCTGAAGCAATGACCATTGTTTAAAAATTAGAATTTTCACAACGCCTTTGTTCGGGGTTGTCTTCAAGGCTATTGAGGTATGATTGACAGAACTGCATTATATTTAAAGAGGACAGCGTGATGATTTGATGTGTTGATATGTCATGATTCTCCCATGGAGTTAATTCTCGTGTGAAATTTCTCATCTGTTCACGGGTTTTCATTCTACCACAGTCTTAGGCCTTGGCGCCCCCTACCTTAGTCATGCTCAGTAAAGCTGAACGTTTGTGCCGAAACCTGAATTTACCTTGTATACGTATCTATCAAGAGATGCCCAATAAAGTTGCATTTATTGCACTCGTTGACGACTACAATGTATTAAATACACGTGAAGCACCGCCTCACTTTCGTCAATCACAGACATGCCGCCCTTTTTATCTTCAAATCCTGTGGTGCTGGCGTTGCTGGCGTTTTATAATCAGAAAAGATAATGACGAAGGCATGGCCTTCATCCATGCAGCTTTGATGAAGATTTCCATTTCAAATACCAAACCTTACAAAATGGACTCACGCCGTGTATTTATTTCATTGTGTGCATTTTCCACATACTAGGTTTTATATGACGCTCAGCAATCTGGCCTCAGGGGTGTCTGAGGAGCCAGAAATTATAGGAACTCTGGGAACCTCCACCCGTACTTCCTGAATGTTTTCAGGTCAGACCCTACAGATCACCGGCCTGTGAGCCTTTGATGTGAGTAGAATGCATAGAGTGTGAACAAAACCCCAGGAGAACCTCATCTCATCGCTAGGAGACGGGTCATTGTGTGACATCACAGCTACCCAGGCTGAGGGCCATTGTGACAAGAAGGAGAGCTGACCTGTGGAGGCCTGACCGGGCAGCCTGCGACTATGCAGCTAAGACACGCAGCTGCCAGAGCAGGGATCTGAAATGGCCCTGGAGTCTTCAGAAATCCCCAGCGCTGCTTCTGAGAACGGGGGGCCGGCGGGCTCTGTAAACCCCATCCGGTCCCCACTGCGAGACCAGACGCCCACCGGGGACTTGGACTTGAGGTCTGTGGTCGAAGAAAATGCTTTCCAGTCTTTGTCGGAAGGGACGCTGATCAGAAGACCCCGTTTCACGCATCCGGACTCCGGGGCGAATGAAGATAATGACTTTCGTTTCATGACCTTTCCCAGGAAGCTTTGGAAGATAGTGGGGAGCACTCAGTTCAAATCAATCTGGTGGGACGAGAACGGCACGTCCATCGTGATTAACGAAGAGCATTTTAAGAGAGAAGTTTTGGAAAGAAAAGGCCCTTTCAAAATATTCGAAACGGGAAGTATGAAAAGCTTAGTCCGACAGCTCAACCTTTACGGATTCAGCAAGCTGCGCCAGGCCTTTCAGCGATCTGCCTCCCTGCGTGACTTCCTGGCCGAAGAGAAAGAGGTGTCCGTCCTGAGCAAGGTAGCCCAAGACTCACCTGCCGCATTCCCGTTCTGTAACTATGTTTTATAAAAAGTATATGACATATCCAAGGCTAAAAGGCCTATTTTCCCCCAAAATACTGAGGAATGCTTGGGTGTTCTGGGTTGTAAAAAAAAAAATGGTAGCCAACTTTGAATCTTATCAGTAAAATATAACTGAAAGTAGTGAAACCACTTTAAAAAGCTGTATGCCACCTTAATTTACATAGAGAACTCATTTTCACGTAAGAACCGTCATACTTTGGTTTGCATTCCTAATAAGTAGTTGTGGAAAGTGGTCCACGCTAGACCTGTACGGGTGACGTGAACTTTGAGTCATGAACTTGATCTATGAGACGTTAGATAGAGCTCAGGTTGGCTATTGTAGCCTTCTGTCTTGTTGTGTATGTATGTCAGTCAATAACTTTCTCCTTGGTTTTAGTTACAGTTCTATCAAAATCCAAATTTTAAACGAGGCTGTCCCCAGCTTCTAGTGAGAATGAAGAGGAGAGTTGGAATTAAGAGCGTGTACCCGGCATCTGCGTTCGTTCGGGACTTCAGCAGTAGGCACTTCGAGGCAGAGGGCAATCTGGGGAGTCATCATTCTGGCCTCGTTGCTGACCCACGTGGAGAAAGCACGGTTCCCGCCTCCACGAAGTTCAATCCGCCCTTCTCCAGGAAGCCCTCTGCCAGCCAGAGAACCGCTCACAAAAATGCTCCTCTCCGAAGTGATTTTGCTCTTCCACCGTCACCTTCGGCTAGACCATCGGAACCAGTCGTGATGGATCAGCGTGCTGTTCTAAATCAGTTGACCACGTTCCATATGCGCTCAACGAACCGCTACAGTCAAGAAAACAGCCACATCGTGAATCTCATCACCGCTACCGCCTCTAACTCGCAGTATTACATCATCTCTCACTTACAGAGGAGCTACCTGGAAATGGCGGAGCCCTCGGCTTCTCCGACTAGATTTCCTGACTTGGCTGTCAATACCGGTCCTTTCTCTGAACCAGCCACCAGCAAGGCCCCCGTGGTTCCCAAGCCCAGGGATAGCTGATAACATCTGCTGCCTCTTTTTCAAGATCAACTCATCCATCGCCTTCGTGATACAGACAGCACACTGGCTATAACTGACCTACCGAAGGACTGCCAGCTTACGCAGGGAGACAAAGACTAGCCTGTATGTTGGCAGGTATCAGCTAAAGCCCTGCAAATACCTTATCTGAACAAGAAATGTACCAGTTCACCTTTATGGCTTTATTGTTCTCAATACATAAAATATTTAAGAGTCAAACGGTGCTTTCTTTCGGTGACAGGCTGATTACGATTATTCTATAATATCCGGACTCCTTGGTCATTCATTAGATTGGAACATTGAACATTCCCCCTTTTCAGTAAGTTATCACTAATCCACTCTTTAAAAATGAAGGAACTGAGGGGGTCAAAAAAGAAAAAAGCTCACGGTTCAGTGATTTCTGAGAGACTCCGTGAGGAATCAGAGGTGGTTGTAATGAGGATGACATGAAAGGCAAGCCTACAAATGAGATCTGGGCAAGGCAGGTAGACTGTTTATTTTAGCGCTTTCTCACTTAATTCCCTTCCGTCAGTGATATGAACGTGGAAGTCCTTGGACTATAGTTGGCAGGCACAGTCCTCATTAAAATGCATCTTGTGCATGGGAGTGTAGCATACCCCAGCCTGTTCAATGCTCGTGGTCACCGTTATACCGTCACTGAAGTCAGAAGCACAGGATAGTCATAGATGTCATTGCTGTCAAGCGTGTGTTGCTGTATTGACGACGGCCAGTCAGGCAGGTGTGAGATGACCATGCGCTATGATTGTGATTTGCATTTCCCCGATGATTCGTGATGTTGAACATGATTTCAGGTGCCTGTCGGACCTGTATGTCTTTAGGAAAAACATCTGTGTAAACCTCTGCCTATTTTGGGGCAGTTTGGTTTTCTTTGCTGTTGAGTTGTATATGGTCTTCGTCTATGCTTTGGTTATTATTTAGTTCTCAGATAGGGGTGACATACAAATATTTCCTCCCATTCTGTAGGTCGTCATTTCATTTGCTGGTAGTTCCTTTCCTGTGCAGGAGCTCAGTTGGATTCAGCCCAACTTGCTTATTTTTGCTTTGGTTGCCTTTGCTTTGGGTATAACACAGAAAAAAAAATCACTGCCAAAACCCAGATCAAGATGCTTACGCCCTGTCTTTTCTTCCAGGAGTTTGATGGTTTCCAGTCTGACATTCTGAGCTTTAAATCATTTGTATTGATTTTTGTGTGTGGTATGAGATGGGGTCCAGGTTGATGCTTCTGCAGGTTGCTGTCCAGTTTTCCCGTATCATTTGGTGAAAAGACCATCCTGTCCTCGTTGCATAGTCTTGGTTTCTTTGTCGTAAGTTAAATGCCCATGTACGCATGGGTTTCATTGTGGGCACTTTATTCTGTTCCATTGACCTATGTGTTGGCTTTGATGCCATTACCATAGTGTTTTTGATACCATGGCTTATGCTACAGTTTGAAATCAGTGTGAAGCCTCCAGTGTTATTCTTTCACAAGATAGCTTTAGCTTTTTGTGTTTTTTTATGGTTCCTTACATATTTTAGGTTGTTGTTGTTTTATTTCTATGAAAAATGACATTAGAATTTTGATAGGGATTCTACTGAACCCATAAATTGTTTTGAGTGGTATAGACATTTTAACAATATTAATTCTTTATTGGAACGTACTAGAACTTTCCACTTATTTGTTTTGTCTTCAATTTAGTTTATCGATGTCTTACAGTTTTTAGTGTACCAATCTTTCTTCTCCTTGGTTAAATTTATTTCTAAGTGCTTTATTCTTTCTGATGCAGTTTTAAATGGGATAATATTCTTAATTTATCTTTTTGATGGTTCCCTGTTGTTGTATAGAAATGCAACTGACTTTGGTATATTGATTTTTATATCTTGCAACTTTACTAAAATTGGTTTTCAGTTCTAGCAGTTTTTGATCGAGTCTTTAGTGTTTTTTACATGTAAGACCTGCCATTTGCAAATAGAGAACATTTTTCTTACTTTTCAAGTAGATGCCTTTCATTTCTTTATGTTGCCTGACCAAGACTTCTAGGACTGGGTTGTGAGGAGGCAGCAAAAGTAGGTATCCTTGTTTTTTTTCTGGTCTTATTTCTTTTTTTATTAAATTTGTTGGGGTGGCATTGGTTAGTAAATGATATAGGTGTCAAGTGTACAATTCTACACTCTATCATCTACGTGTTGCATTGTGTGCTCACCACCCAGAGTCCTTCCTTCCATCATGTACATTTGCACCCCAACCCTTGCTTCTAACCTTAGAGAAAAAGCTTTGAGCTTTTCATCATTGAGTATGATGTTAGCTATGGGCTTGTCCTCATGTTGAGATATGTTCCCTCCATCCCTCCATACCACTTTGTTGAGAGCTTTTATCATGAATGGATGTTGAATTTTGTGAAGTGTTCTTTCTGTATCTGTTGAGAGGACCTCATGATTTTTGGCCTTCACTTTGCTAATATGGTGCATCGCATTGATTGATTTGTGGATGTTGAAAAAGCATCCTTGTATCCTGGAGTAAAAATTTCACTTGATCGTGGTATATGATCCTTTTAATGTGTTGTTGAATTAGGTTTGTTAATGTTTTGTTGAGGAATTTGCATCTGTGTTTATCAGGAATATTAGCCTATAATTTTATTTTCTTGTGGTGTGGGCTTGTCTGGCCTTAGTATCAGGATAAATGGGGTTCATAAAATGAGTTTGGGGGTACTCTTTCTTCTGTTTATTGAAAGAGTTGAGAAACAGTGGTATTCTTTAATGTTTGGTAAAAATAACCAGAGCTATCTCTTCCTGGACTGTTCTTTGTTGAGGGTTTTTTAATTACTGATTCGATTGTGTTTACTAGTGACTGGTCTATGTAGATTTTCTACATCTTTGTTATTCAACCTGTGAGGTTGTATGCTTCTGGGCATTTCTTTTTTTTATATTGTCCAATATTTGACATATAATTGTTCATGGTAGTTTGTTATTATCCTTTGTATTGTTGGTATCAGTTGTAATAGGTCCTCGTCCATGCCTGAATTTTTCTTTTTGCTTCCTGTCTTTTTTCTTGGTAACTCTAGCCAAAGGCATGTCTATTTTGTTTACATTTTCAGGAAAGAAGAAGAAGAAAGCTCTTAGTTTCATTAATCTTTTCTATTCTTTTTTTAGTCTCTGTTTTATTGATTTCTGCTCTGAGCTTTGTTATATCACAGGGCCCTTTAAAAGAGAGTTCTTTGTGGCTACTTTACACGTTATGAGAAACAATATGAAGGATTATAATTTTATATAATGATAACTTTGACCTAACTCAGGGAAAGCCAACCTGACTGGAGACCGTTTGCTAACATCTCTAGTCACTAGAAGGTACTTGACTAAGTGCATTTGACAGATTTTGTACCCCTACACTTGTGCCCTAAAGCATGACCTTCCTTAAAAAACACAATAGAAAACAACCTTGGACGGCTTTTATACATTTTTACGCAGAGCTTTCAGTGTGCGCTGGGGTTGCGGTTCTACACCAGACACCGCAAGGCACACCTCCTGGGAACTCTGTTCCTACTCTTTCCCTCCACGGTCAGATCCACCCGCAGACGCCCACAGCCCACCCATGCCATTGCCCCCATCTCTCTCAGCTCGGCTCTGCTGCAGGGCCTCTCTCCCTCCAGTTTGGCCCCCTTGGCTCACACTCTTGGCTTTTCTCTTCCTATGGCACGTGACTCATTCTTGTGTAAATCGACTTCGCCTCCCAGGGCTGCTTTTGATTTCTCGGGAGGTGGAGTTCTACGTCAGTACAGGAGGGCTGGGGCCGAGCTGTGCAATGGGAACATCCTCCTTCGAGGGTGTGGGGAGCTGGAAGCTCGGGTCTACTGAGGAGCAGTCTTTGATGTTCTTGTCCTGATCACAGTGGGACTTCAGGATTTCAGTTCACTCTTGGTTAGTAGTCCTTCGGGACGGCCACATCAGTTGGGCAGCACAAGATGGCTTTGCTTGGACACATTTGCCACCTGCCAGAGAAAAGGCCTCAGTTACGGTCAGGAGCCCGATCTCTCTCAGTATGTACCAAGGGGCTTTCAATCGCACGCTCGGTCCCTGTTGCATGAGACAAGCCCGTTTGCAAGAAACAGAACATGTAACAGACACATCCTCGATCAAAGCAGAAATACAAGGTGAACGGAGGGCGAGGAAAGAGTGAGCACGCTGATTTGGGGTGGCATCTCATGCATTCCCACACACGGCCTGCAGCTGTCACATTCACCACGAAGGTCCAGGGCAGGTCACCTGCGCAGATTCTCATGTGTGTCTGGCCCGCAGGAGTCTGAGTTCATCCGGTGTAGCATGAACGGTGAGGTCCAGTTTTCTTTGGGAAATCTCGCTCCTTACCTTACACGCTGGGGAAACGTATACTCGTGAATTCCAAGTGCGTTAAAGAAAACACTTAATCCATTTTCCTGGAGACTTTAAATAAAACACCTAATTTGTATTTTTGGATCTCTAAAACAAATTTTTTCAACATTTCAGGATGTTTTCTTCTATGTTATTGATTCTTAGAGTTACCATCCTATAGTGAACAGCCAGACATCTACTGTTTATTCCTCTCCCCAAGATTTATTTAATTGTTTGAGAGAAGGAGAGAGAGAAAGGAGGGGGAGGGCCCAGAGCCATCTCCATAGCTGTACATCATTAGTTGTGACGTGGTTTCATTCCACACAGGTGGATGGGGGGTGGGAACTGAACTGGGAGCCTCCCGCATGGGACACGAGAACCTTCACCACTGAGCCATCCCTGCGGTTACCAGTTGCTCTGCAGTTCAGCAAATGGTTTTGCACGGGTCGGGGCTGGGATTCGATCCCTGAACCTCACGATTGCAAGGCAAGCGCTCAGCCTGTTGCACTATCCTGGCCTCCCTCAACTATTGCTTATGATTCATTCTCTAACTTATCATATATTTTTGCTGGTGGCCATTTGGCCATTAAAAATCAAAAGTTAAAAGTAGGTAGTCTTGAAAATGGTTAACTGAGAAACCGAAAGAATCCAATTAGTATAATAAACATTGCTTTCATTACGGTTTAAATGTTAGACTTTTCTTCCTCTACAACATGAAGGAAATACATTTTTCTCTAAGACCTGGTTCTACATCTGCATAGACAGCCCTAATAAGAGAAGAGAGGCTGATCCTGAAAAACACTGTAGTATTTTTAGAAGCCATTCCACTTAGATGGTATATTTAAGGTAAATTCAAGTTATTTCACCAAGTTGAGGCATTTCAAGTGGCAAATAGAAATAGATGTCAAAATAATGAATTAACATGAGTCATGTGTTGTTTTTTCTTTGGAACTTTCTAGTGAAGCCATTGGTCTTAAAATTTCTTAACTCTGTTTAAAAATTCAGTTTATGCAAGAAATGGCTGTTTTTATTAATAGATGAAGCAACCATGGCACATTGTGGCAGGATTGTATAGTGGAATTTCCCAGGGTCATGGCTTTTGACCGGAAAATAAGTGTGTGTGTGTGTGTGTGTGTGTGTGTGTGTGTACACACAGTCTGAAATAATAGAAAGGATGTCTCTGTGATTATGTGTAGCCATATAGCTTATTGCTATGAGATTTGAGATAAGGGAGCCGTAAAGTAGGATCGGCCGATTAGCAGACGATTAATGAAGCGGTTCGTGGCTGATGGATGAGCAGATGGGTAGCACGGTTTCCTTCAAGGTCCTGAAGAAAAGGATGGACGTGCAACGATGGGGGCACTGATCAGACTGCAGGCTGAGAACCACGTGGTGAAACTGAGGCAGGTGTGAGCAGGACGTGGAACGTGGGGAACCTGCATTATAATGAGGAGCTGAAAAGGGCTTAGAAATAGGAAGTCTGGGAGGATGCGGAGACGCTGGGCTTAATGTCCTGGATTCCGATGACAAAAACGACCGCATCTGCCAGACATGCTGTGGGTAACATATTTCCCCCACTATGTCCCAGTCTCTACAACCCTAACTTTATTTTCTTGGGGGAGGGGTGGATGAAGGACCCTTAATGATGAGGGAGAGAGCCTTAAGTTATTTTGAGCTATAAAGTGCAAACTCAGATTTAAAGCTTTCCATTGTTAAGCATGAGTGTCTTACAGGTTTCTACTGAATCAGCATCAACCATGTTAAATGCATCTTTTCTCCTTGGGAAAGGGAATAGAATGGGGTGGAGCGTGCTCCTAGATCAGTAACGATTTACTGGTGGATTCAAAGATAAACTCGCCATAGGGAAGTAAGAAACCTATTTATAATACACTTGTTTTATATAGAGATTTGGTATTTGAATCTTTACTGCCCTTAACTATCTCCAGGATTCTTTTTTTTTTTTTTTTAGTTTAAAAATAAAAGCATTCTTCATCCTAGCTAATTTACCTATGCATTTTCATAGTATGTCTAATCACTCTAAAATACTAATTCCATGCAAATATCTATATAAGAAAATAAAGACCAAACTCCACGTTTAGAAACTGACTTAGCCTTTGCCATCCAAAGATACGTTCTGAAAGAAAAAAATATATATATTACACACAACTCCTCACTTTTCTAAACTTTAATAATTTCCAAATAAAATGTCTGACATACAATATTGTAGGTTTAGTTAATACACCTCCACTATGAGATGTAGTAGCCACCAGACTCATGTAACTTAAATTGATGAGAATTCAATGCAGTTAAAATAGTTGGCGTGTATCTCTTGCTAGGGAGCACAAGAGTGCTATTCGAATACTCTGCCCTGTTTAGAGTTGACTCAGTGGAGCTAACGCTAGAGTCTGGAAATTCATACCCTGCTCAACTGTCCAGAAATACTTCCTGAGATGCTCCCTCCCAGGTAAACATTTGTGCTGGACGATAAATGTGAACATTTGGCATGAACCCCACAGATATCACTGGGAATCTCCTAAGACATTGTAGTCACTTAGCAAGTCCTTCCTTGGAAAAGACATTGAACTCTTCAGGAACTTTCTAGTGAAAGAGAGACTGAAATGCCCAAGAAAGGTGTCATGAGTTATTCTGGTGACGATCGAAGGTGAACAGATAATGCAGTCAGCATCCGTTCTTACTCCTGACCACAACTTGTGGGGAGTAATGGCACATTGGGAGGACTTACTGAGTGGGGTTGTGAGGTTTGGAGACATCCTGACAGATAGCAGGCATTTTGGTCTCTAGGGACGTATGTCATATGCCTGCAGGCATCGAGGGTGGGCGATGAGTCAAGTTCATTGCCGTGACTGATCACCGTTCTGTGAATCTGCAGAGAACAATAAAATTGGATAATCTCACTGCACTCTTCAGGGAGCCCAGTTCCCAGACTGCTTTTTCTAATGGTGAATTGGGGCCAAAATACAACCTGACAGTCCACCACTTTCCAAATACAGGAAAGAATGGAAAAACAGCCTGACAAATAACCAGCGCTAGTGATTTGCCTTTCTAAGGAGCGGTGCTTCTTGAGGTGGATCAGCGTTCCCCAGCCCCAGGGACGAGGAGACGATTTGGGTCCCAACGTACGATGCACCCAGTTCAAATCTCCCAATGTCTGTGATGCTGTGGAGTCAAAGGAAACCGCAGTGACGGTGATTGGAGAATGGGTGTGGACATCGTGACGTGAGCCTTTACTCGGAATGACCACATGAGTTTTACACGTGATCAGCTCCAGTTGCCCCCTTGCGTGAAAAGATCGCATCAGAATTGCCCTCGTGTGGTGTCCCAGGCCCTGGGCATGTTTCCCAGGGCCCCCGTCAGTACCCGGGCCTGGAAGGCCCCCGGGACAGGAAGGCGGGAAGAGGCCCAGCGTCCTCAGGAGGGAGCCTGGGATGAAACTGGGACAGCCGGCCGAGTGCCTGCCCTGGAGGGTGGCAGGCCCCACTAGTGTCAGCAAATCGTGTCACAGGTCTAGCACATCAAGGGAGACACCTAACATCCCCACTGGCCCAAAGAGTCACTGGCTTTTTTTAATTCATCGATGTAATCCTTAGCCGGGTTAAAAATGGAACGCAGAAGCAGGTCGGGCTGAGTCATCATCACCTGGTCAGATCTCGGGGGGAAGCAGGCACCACAGGCTGGAGTCAGACTCGCGGGTCAGACACAGGAAAGGAAGAACAAGGGAACGGGGGAGTGCCAGAAGGCAGACCATGGAGGGAGCTGGGGGGTGAGGAGGTCGGGGTGACGCTGGAGTGTCAGCAGGCTGACCTCCGAGCACACAGCTGATGTCACCGAGCACACCCTGCGAAGCCACAATCTGTACGCCACCTCGGTATCTTCCTCTCAAATTCTGGACTTGGTTGTCACCGGGTTGTTGCGTGGAACATCGGGGGCGGTTCCTGGGCCTGCTCATGGTATTTAGGACCCATGTAGGGGACCGGCCTTCAGCGTCTGTTCCTTCACTGGTCGCTCCACTCCGCCCTTCACTCAGGATGTATTCCTTGACTACATGCAGAGCAGGATGAGGCAGGACACATGAACAGGACACGGTTTCCTAGCTCTTCCGTTGCCCTGTGACACGTCCCCGAGGATGGGGTCACTGGTCACGAAGGATCAGCGTGGGACCCGCCGTGGAGAGCAGCTCACCGGGATAGGAGTTGCTCAGGAATCGCATCTGAGCCGCGTACCTGTGCGTGTTGGGATCGTAATGATCTCGGGTGTGTTCCAAATCGCATGCGTGTGAAGCCCTCCCTCCCTCAGAGTTGGAGTCTCAGAGCCGCCATGGTGCAGCACTTCAGTCTCAGCCAAGGGATTCATTTATCAGTGGATTCAACGTGGCACACGTGTAGGAAACCCGGGAAAGGAAAGGCCAGTTCCTAAACTGGATAGTGGATTGGAGTCTGGGACAGACATGTCTAGTGCCCCCTATAGTTCATGAGGTCCCTCCAGACTTTTCTTATGCATCCACGACATATTTCACTCCTGTGACTATTTTTTCCCCCTCGTTTCCAGCTAGACGCTACTTGGTTTTCCTTTGCAAGTTGTGTTAAGGATCTATAATTCAGCCCTCATCTGCTGGATGAAACAGATTTACAGTGTTGCACAATTAACGATGGCCACACAAGTCAATATGTTGCCTACAGTCCACAAAGCTATTTCCATAAAACAATTGATGTTCGTCATTATCACCCAATTTATATCATAAATAGAAGGATTAAAAAATTGAACAATTAAAAAGAAATTACTGGCGGTGAACCCCACCACTGATAGTGCCTAGAAAATTCAAGTAAACGTATTTCATGAATGCAATGAGCTGCCTACAAAGGAAGACGCATAAAGCTCTTCGAGGCCCCAGAGCCCTGGGAGCTAACTCAGTGCCCACATTCTATTCATCAGGGCTGTTGGGTGCAAACGGCACAAAGCAGTTATGTGTTTTAAACGTTTTCTGCAAGGACGTGGTTAGCTCATAGAATTGAAGGCAAGGCTGGAAGATTGGCAGAAACCACGCACTTCAAAATCGTGTGCAAGCAAGGACGTGTACTTGGCATCATCACGCCTTAGGGATAGCGGCTAGGGGGCTCCTGCTGCGGACCCTGGGCCCCCCACTGGCCGCCCTGACCCCCTGACCTAGTGGGCACTGCTGCCACGTGTGGGGGCTACTCTGGGGTTCGGGGAGTGGGGGGAGAGGCTCCTACCTGCCTCTAACTTCATCGTCCCAGGTGACGTGTCTTCCGGTCCATGACCTGAGCCCCGGGTCCATGCTCTGAGGCCTGGAGCCAGAGAGCCGTTCACGGGGTGGTCAGGTTCTACTGAAGGGAGGAAAGCTCCCTCTAACCAAGACAGGTAGGCAGGCAGCCTTCAAGGTGGGACGGGGCTGTGTGTGTGTTCAAATAGCCCACGAGCGGAGCACCGTTAGAAAGCTGTGTGATCTGAGAGGGCAAATCAGCCGGGTCTGGGTACTATGATCGCTTCAGACCAGTAAAGACGGAGAGATCAATAACGTCTGCCTTCAAACAGCAGAGGTTTGAAGCCATGTTAGGAAGCGCCTGGGGGTCTGAGCCTGTGGGGGTGAACAGGAGAGCATGGTGGGGACATCTGTGCGCTGTGTGCTCACTGGCAGTGTCAGAAATGGAAGAAGATGCTCACAGGGTAGCATGGGGGCTGCTCAGCTCCATACCCGTGTGATGTGTGCTGTTCACCACCCCCATTCACGCCACACAAACAGGTCATAGATATTAGTATCTTAAAGGCAAATGTTCACAAGAGTGGCCAACAGGACGAGAGAGCGGGAGATAGGAGGAGGAGGCGGACTTGATGTGACAGGCACCTTTTAGGTTATTTGCAACAGAAAGCGGGCAGCGTAGATTGCAAAGTTTGGGGGGGAACCACTGTGTAGGAATTCGCTTGGGAGCAGAACCACATAGTAAAGCCCGAGAAATGCATCTCATTTTCTCGTCAGACCATCATATGGTGTTCCGTAATATTTCCTACCTTTCAACATACGTTACGTGTGTCAGAAAAATGACCAGTGTTCAGATGCCTGGAAAAGTCCAAAGGTCAAGACCAGCATAAAAGTACTCGAGTATTTTTCAGCGTCTTTTGGTGTTTAGCCAATTGCCTTCCAGGACATGAGGCCCTCCCGCGCTTTTCTTCTGATACCCAATAACACAGAGAGCACCTTTCATCTCAGACCACTTAGGGATCATCATGATTCCCCCATCCTCTTGCTTTAATCTCATCAAAGTATCCAAGCAAAGAACTGACATCGAAAGGACTCACGCCCCGTGGACCAGAATCTTCAGAAGCGTGTTTCACTGGTCTGCTTTATGTTGGGCAGGGGCATTAGCTCCTCTGAAATCAGGAGTCTGTTACAGCCGAAGAGCTAACTGAGTTTCATGTTCTGAGAGAACAAGGGGAGCAAGTGGCACCAAGGACTCGAGAATACCAATCTCAGGGCCAGTCCCTCCTTCAGCAAATTCAACTAAAGCAATGCCTAATGCTTTAATATTCTTCTCATATGAACAGAAGACATGAGCCTATAGCAAACCACTAAAAAAAATGCTAATGAATCCTTTTCTTCCCAGAGAAAACTATTTAAGCACTCCGTCTAGCTCATGGACGAAAATAGAACATCGTTTTGCCAGTAGAGTTTCAAAACAGAAGGGTGAGAAGCCTTCAGATACAGAATGCCCAGCACAAGCATTGATTTCAGTGGTGGGTGGGGTAATGCTGGGCCTTTCTCCATTTTCATTCCATCAACTTCACATTTTATTAACAGCAGTTGGACACAACACCTTCCAGCGGTAATGCTTTCGAGGGCCCAGTGAGTTATGAATAATGTGGGTCTTTGTCGCTTTGTTTCTCAGGCTATGTGTTTATAAAGTCTTGCTAGCATGAATGCCTCACGATGTCTCCTGGTGGACATTAAAGAATTAAGTCTTAAAAGATAACAGAAGATGGCATTTCATGGTACACAAGGGATGTATTGCTTACATGGTGTCACTTGGTTGGGAGTCAAAGTTTGTGGAAGTTAAGAGACTAACATGAGTCACCTTCCAAACCCACGTCCCAAATAATAGGAGTCTCAGGATGACGACATCACTACTTTCACATAAATGAAAGCCGCTTTCGGTGTAGTTAGAACCAATGTGGGAGATGACACAGCCAGCCACACAACCACACACGCATAAAGTGGTGTTTTGTGTTGGATTGGGTGCCAACCACGAGTCTGTAGTGGCGCCGGGAGGCTAGAATTATGCTGACCCTGTAGCTCTCCCAAGATCGAGCTGACGGGCCATGTGAAGAGGCCAACTTCTGTCCTCGGAGCTGTGTGTGGCTTTTGAGGCTGATCCCAAAGCCAAGCCAAGCTCCTGCCGCACTTTGTCTGCTGCGCTGTGGCTGGTGTGTGACCACGGGCTTCAGGTGCACTCTCACTGTCCTCCTATTTACTGAGTGCTCGTCACACCACACCCAGGGGTCTAGCTTCATCTTCGTGCTCTTGACTCTTTACATTGACCCGCTGGTGGTCTGGGAACGTGGGCTCACGTTCACACTCACGCTCACGTTCACACTCACGTTCATGTTCACGTTCGCTCCCGGAAGCTGCTGGTTCTCTCCATTCCTGCTCTGCTGTGGGGGGCTGCCCACTTTCTCACTCAGCTCCCTGCTCTGTGGACACCGCCCCCCCACCCAAGTCACTTTGTCATTTAGACAGGGCTTCAGCGTGGACAGTGGAAATTGACAGTGGAGCAGTGCATTAAAAGAAACAAAATTCTAATTGCTTCCAGGGAAATCTCCCTGTCGAAGGCACTGGGCAGATACTTAAAGTTTAGTAATTAATGACTATTATTTAATTGTAATTATTACCGATGATAACAGGGAGGAGAGAGAGGATCAACGTGTTCTTCATCGGCTTAAAAACGGTGCTTGATTGTGTACCTGTAACCCACATGCAGTGAGGTCAGTAGCTATTAAAGCTACGCATGCAACTGCTTGTAAATAACAGCAATCCGCCCTGCCATGCGTATTGCTGACAATATTTACGTAGATTCCTGCTATCAGCTTTAATAATAGATACAGCTTGAAGTTAATGACAGTTTTTTAAAAATATCCCACAGGTGCCAACTTGCAAAGGGAAAAATTCTCACCTACGATCTGTAATCTCTTTCAAGATCTGTGCAAATATGCCCTTCGTTCACCTTAAATCCGGGTGACCAACGTTCAAAGGGTTTACAGGGGGATTTCCCGTGAATACTGACTTCACAAGCCGTTTAGCTAATTGCACTTTATCCATTACGTCATCGAGGGAAAGAGATATTAGTGCAGGTAGTTTATACACATCTCAAGATATCAGACCAGTCATTACTATAAAAAAAATGTGCCTGTCAGGGTCCGACTGCTGTTAGAACTGCAACGTGGCCACACTTGGTGTTCACAGGTCGCTGAATTCCTCTACCGCCCTGCTTCACCTATCTGCACAGTGGGATGATGTTGCCTGTTTCGCTCATCCTCACCCCATTACTGGGCCATGGAAGTTCCTCCTGTAAAATATAGAGGAGGCATCATAGTTATGGAATCTAAACCGACATGCAGTCTTCCTCGGTCATATCTGGTCCCTGGTTGCCCATGGCGAGACTGACCCGACGTCCCGGTTTAGACTGGACAGAAAGCAACGGTACTGGCCCGTTTCAAATGGGACGTATGGTCAGCCTAGTCTCAAGATGCTAAATTGAAAGTGCCACCTGGAGCTAAGGTGAAGCCAAGTCAGCCAGATGAGGACCCCGGGGTCCTACCATGCATGAGATCACCAGGAACAGACTCCAGCTAGAGAGGCCAGAGAGACCCCAGTGACAAGTGGTCAGGGGAAGTCAGCAAAGAGGACGCGACCCAGGGCCAGCCTCGGCCAGACGGTTAGATGGGAAGTGTCCCAAAGACTAAGACAGCTGTCAATTCTGTTATGCAAAGTACTCCCCTCCCCCCACCCATGTCAAGTAGACATACACGTGCACGTTGTTCATTCTTTCATTGCGCCTCTTCCCTCTAGAACACGTCCGTCGTGTAGGTTTTAGTTAGTTTTCCTTAGCTCTCGTTTTTAGACGTTCTTGCATAAATGCTGTTAAGAGCATGAGGAGGCCAGTGTGGATACCGAGAAGCATGAAATGTGCCGTCGTTTTAAGTGCACATTTACCTATTTGAGAAAGATGCGACATTTTCTGTCCTTGCAAATGGGGGGACGATTGTTCCTGCCCTCCCTGGCTCATGGGGCATTCATGAGGATCAGAAGAGATGATGCCCAGAAAGCACTTTGGAAACCAAAATCCTTTACAGAGGCAACTATCATCCTGGTGATTACACAGTGCCCGCTGCGTGACCCTGCAATGGCTCTCGCTTTTCATGTATCATGTCTCTCTTCTGAGTCCTATGGACCACGTCCCGCCAGATTTTTATCGTAGGCTCTCATTTCGTCAGCCACCGGCACCTCTTCACACGAGCGTCACCCGGTTTCTGTACTAGATAAGCTTTGAACTCTGCATGAAGAGCCCACACACGGGTCCATCTGCCCCCCAGCACCTGCGGAGAGAACGGTAGAGACTTGGCTGATGTGATTAGATTCCGGGTCTTGAGCTGGGGAAGCAATCGTGGGTCATCCCGGTGGGCCCAACATTATCATGGGGTTCTCAGGGGAGGGACGTGAGGAGATGGGGGGCAGAAGAAGATGGGGTGAAGAAGCAAGCGCTGGAGCGATGTGCTTTGAAAACGAAAAGAGGAGCTCCCACCCAGTATGAGGGCGGCTCCCAGGAGCTGGAAAAGGCGTGGATGCCCGTCAGGAGCCCCCAGGAGCGATGCCCCCTGCTGCAGCCCCCTTGACGTAGCCCTTGGGTAAGGTGACCAGACGTCCCGCTTTTGGCGGGACAGTCCCGATTTTTAACAATTTGTCCCGTGTCCCGCGGCGTTTTAAAAAAGTCCCGATTTTTGGAGAGAATGCACAACAAGCTAGGGAACGGCAGGAGATAGACCCAATTTTTAATCAAGAACCTCCTCCCCCCCGGTCAGTGGTGCCCCGCTTTACCAATGTTAACATCTGGTCACCTTACCCTTGGGGCTCATTTGATCCTCCATCCTCTGGAATCATACAGGACACTCTTGCATGTGTCACATCTCTGGGCACCGTGACCTGCTACAGCGGCACCGGACACATACGAGCGTCCACAGCAGCACAGTTCCAGTGGCTCCATGCGGGTGGGTCCCAGAGATGCTCGTGTGTGTGTTAGAGCAGAACAGGGAACCGTTTCACTCTTTCCCGACCTGCCCCCAAGGTCAACCAGGCCAGAGCCATGACGCGGACTGCTGTCACACATCATCTCTTTTTAAGGGAGTCTCCGGACACCATGGCACTGCAGGGAGCAGCGTGAGGATGAAAGCATTTGAAGGGGTGACTTCAGATTCTTCCCGGGCTGACACCCATCCGAACACAGAGCCTGTCCTAGGGATGCCCGCGGGTCAATGCGGACACAGGAAGCTGAGCCCTGCTGTGCTCCAGGACTTCCTGTCGGGGACACCAGTCCCCTTTCCCCCAGAAAGCCATCTGACTTCTTTCTATGCCATCACTTTGGAAACCCTGGAGTTCATTGATGGCTTTCTTCACGGCCACTCTCTCCTCTCTTATGAATTATTCAGGGAAGATCTCAGGCGAGGTAAATAGTGTGATGGGAGGGTTTTTGTGTCTGGATTTGGACGCAACACGCAGTGTTGACCGCTCAGAATCTGAAGTGCACACCGGGACGGCACAGGCCGGGTCATTATGATGGAAGACAGGCTGCAGCTACTGCTCTGGGGTGGTGGCTGTGACTCCCACGTGGGCCTCTTTGTCATTCGAAGGAGGCGGCCCCGGAATGACTGTGGCATAAATCAGACTCTACAGAGCGATCGCCCCCCACACTTGCAATGTTCTAAGCCGCCCCTCCATTCGCCCTTTTTTCTCTTACCAGGTACAGGAACGCTCTTTCCCTGGACCCTGCCCGTGCATTATTAATCTCTTGTTTCCCAGATATTCTGTCTACCAGGCAGCATAACGGTTGTTTAGCCTGCATGCTGCCCTTGGGTGAAATAAGGTTGTAGATTCTTCTCTCCACAAACCGTGTGAAAGCTAGGAGGACCCAGGACACATCTCACCCGGTTCCTTTTTTCCCGGGCATCTTCCCTTCCTTGGATTCCACGTCTTCTGTTTTCATTTTTTAAGCACCTAGCTCATGGCATTATGTTCCTGAAAAAGTGATCGATGGCACACACGGCTGGAAGTCACGCCACTTGGGGACTCGTGGGCGGACATGGTTCGGTGTGATGTAGCACATTTACAAGCCAATCCGAGGACGTCTCCTTAGAGCCGTCATCTGCTGAGACCCACGTCCCTGACGGCAGCTTTTGTTAACACGGTCTCCACTACCCTTTAGTAGCCACACAGTGTGGATCTCATTCAACATCTTGCCGTAGATGGGAAAATATTCCCTAAAAGGTCAACAACACCCTTTTTGAGAATTGTTGTCGTGGGTCGTGTCCCTGAAGTTTGAAAATCATGGCAGTGAAACTAATCTCTCTCTTCTGATTAGGACTTCCATTTCTTGGCTCGCTCTCTCTCTCTCTCTCTCTCTCTCTCTCTCTCTCTCTTTCTGTTTCTGTCTCTCTCTCCCAACTCCCCTAGGGAAATCCTGTTCATTTTTCTGGGCTCAGCTCAAATCTCTCCTCCTTTTTGAAGTCACTTGTAAACCTCTTCTTTTCGATGGCCCGCATGTGACCTCTCTCTTGAACGCAAGCTTGGATCATCTCCAAAGACTTAGGCAACTTGAGAGAAATGTCACTCACTCCCAGTTCTGCGTGGCTCGTCCGGTTTGGCAAGGAGCCTCGTTAAATGGTCAAGAGCTGGGGCTTTTATTTGATTTGGCTTCGATACATTACATTTATGCTCCTGTGGAGAATTGGACAATGACTAATGAAATAATATTGACTCATCCTCACCCACAAACACATCACCTTGGATAACATGCTGCTTGAGATAAACAAGTCTGGGGACTTGATGTCACTGTGCTCATTCGTGGTTGATTCACTTTAGCAGCTCTGGATAGTAAACTCTGAAACCTGCTCTTTAATAGCCTCTGTTCTTGGTTGCGTCTTGCATTCATGACATAGAAGTTCAATATTTGGAGTACTTAATGGCAATCAAGATTTCTCTAGAAATGAAGGTAGCTTTCAGGGTGTCTCTTAAATTTTTTTTTTTTAATATGGGATCAGCTACCTACCATTTGATTGAAATAAGACCAGGTATCGTTGATCTACTGTCCTGGTTTGTGCACAGTGCAGGAATGGATGCTTCAGCCTCAAGACCTTGGCTTGGAGAAACAGGAAGTTCGTGTCTCCTGCTATCGGTTGGTTGTATAAGTAGCTGGAAACCACGTACTTTTTCATATTTTCAACTCATCTCAAAAAGATTAACATTTCGCTTGAGTTACCATTTGAAAGATGACTTTGATATTACAGATTTAATAGGAGAATAGAATGTTTCTCTGACAATACCAATTTATTTTTGTAAGGTATCCTTTAAAATTATAGAAAATATGAGACTATTCTAAATTTTGTTGGTTTGATGATTCACACATGTTTTCATTATTTTTTATTGAGATATGATTGACATGCAACATTACATTAATTTCAGGTGTGTAGCATGATGTTTTGACATTTGTATGCCTTGCACAATCATCACCCTAGCAAGTCTAGTTAACGTCCATTACCACGCATAGTAACGAAATTTGTTTTCTTACAGTGAGAACTTTTTAGACCTACTCTCTCAGCACTGTTCAAATATACAACACGGTGTTGTTAACTCTAGTCGCTATGCTGTATAGTACATCCCTGTCCCTTATTTATTTTATTTGATAACTAGAAGTTTGTACTTTTTAACCCCCTTCACCCATTTTGCTCCCCCCACCCCCAACCACCAGCTTCTCTGTATCCATGTGCTTGTTTTATGTTTGTTTGTGTGTTTGGATTTATGTTTGATATTTTTAGACTTCACATATGCATGAGGTCATATAGTATTTCACTTGCTCTGTTTGACTTATCTCATTTAGCACAATGCCCTCCAGGCTCATCCATGTTGTCACAAATTGGTAAGATTTCCTTCTGTTTTAGGGCTGAATAATATTCATATATATAACCATTCTTCCATCTTTACCTATTCATTCATCAGGGGAGATGTTCTTGGCTTCTATATTTGGGCTATTATAAATAATAATGTAGGAAACATCGGGGTGCATATATGAAGTTAGCATTTTGGTTTGTTCTACATTAGATGCCCAGAAATGGAATTGTTAGATCAATGGCAGTTCTATTTTCAATCTTTTAAGGAACCTCCATGTTGTTTTCCATGGTGGCTTCACCAGTCTACATTCCCACCAACAGTGCACAAAAGTTCCCTATTCTCCACATCCTCACCAACACTTGTTATCTCTTGTCTTTTTGATAATAACCAAGCCGACAGATGCGAAGTGATATGTCATTGTGGCTTTGATGTGCATTTTCCTGATGACCATAATGTGCGTTCATTATATGGATGGACCATGTCCATAGCTAGCTAAACAATGCATGAGGATTACAGACCTTGGCTCAATGTGAAGGAAGCAAGAGGATCCTCTTCTGCGTACGTTCTAGAACACGGGAGGAAGAGGAAAAGAGTTTCTTTGATTGCCCCCCCTATTTTATTCCGAACCTTGGTCACAGTGTTGGGCTTGAGAAAGGGACTATTGGATATGTGTTGGTGTTACCTGAGGCATCTTTGGACATTGATTTATTTTTTCCTTGCCCACATTCTTAAATGGCGACACAAATCGGGTGCATGCACAGCTGAATTCACACTCTGGAGTTCTGTATGAAGATGGAAGTGCTACATCCGGGCCTGCGCATCTACATGCTTGCGGCCTCTTCTTTCCATTTAGCGTGAACTTCTGGAACTTAGGGAGCCCAGTGATAACGTGACATCATGCGGGGGTGGTGATGAGGGTGCGAGGTAGCCGTGAGGACAAATGGCGAAAGGTCCCCTGGCTTTTGGCTCGGTTTACTAAGTTACATGCGGGACAGTAACTTTAGGTAAATCGATTCAAATGCATTCTCCAGAAAGTGCTGGCTAAGTGGAAAATAAAGGGTGGCACTTCTGGGCACTTTTTAAAATATAATATCACTGTTTTGAGGAAGCTGTTTACACAAACACAGGCATGTAAACTCATGCTCGGGGGACATCGAAACTGAACACTTTAGTTTATAGGATCAGGACACATTTCCACTCCCATGGGGCCTAAGACTCAGGCTGGTTGGAAGAAGTAAAATGCTAACGCTCTCCACGAGCATCCGAGAACCTCAGGTATTCCCTACGTGCTGGAATTGTCCTTTGGGGCATTGGAAGGAGATGATGGGCGATTCCCCTATAAAAGCTCCTAGTTCTCAACGTCATCTTCAAAGGAGTGTCAGTGCAGACACACAGTGATTTCGTTAGTTTTGGAAACATCCGGAAACATGGAAGAAGGTTTGCATAGTAACACGGGAACGATGGCAGTATTCTTCTCTCTCTCTCTCTCTCCCTCTCTCTCTCTCTCTCTTTCCCCGTCACTAGTTCTAGAATCAGGGCACACACCCAGCAGCCTGGGACAAGCCACATGGTCTCTCCACTCCTCCATTTTCTTTTCTGCGGACTGAGGGCTAGAACGGCACAGACAGTGAGGGCTGGTGGGAGCGTGAAGTCGGTACCACATGTGTGGCTTGCCACAGAAGGCCACACACACTGAATACTCAACGCTCCTGCCCCTTGGTCACTTACGAACCCTCTGGGGTATCAGATCGCCTCTCAGGTAGCACAGGGCTTGGGTTCAGGTCACCCTGATTCTGCTTCATGATGACCCCAAAGCACAGGAGTAGTGATGCTGGTAATTCACATATGTCATAGAGAAGCCAAAAATTTTATCATTGTTTAATATTGTTAATCTCTTACTGTGCCTAATTTTATTAGCTGTATCATTGGTATGCACAGGGGGTGTTGTGTGGGGGATGATAGCGGGATGATTCAAGCCCATTACATTTATTGTGCACTTTATTTCTATTATTATTGCATTGCAATATATCATGAAATAATTATACAACTCACTTGCCACTATAAAGCCTGCCACCAGATGCAGCTTCATTGTCACTGGTCACTCACTGATATGAGTGTTGAGAGGAGTCTATAAGCAGGTGGCTTATGATGGTCTCTATGCAGTCAAACCTCTCTGCTCACGTTCATCTGTATTTGCAGCCGCTCCCCAGCACTAGCGTCACCACCTCAGCTCCACCTCAGATCATCAGGCATCAGATTCTCATAAGGAGCCACAACCCAGATCCTTCATGTACACAGTTCATACAGGGTTCATGCTCCTGTGAGAATCTAATGCTGCTGATCTGTCAGGAGGTGGAGCTCAGGCAGTGATGGGAGCCGTGGGGGGCGGCTGTAAACACGGATGACGCTTCGCTCACCCCCAGGTGTGGTATCATCTGTGGTCAGAGGACCGGCGTTACTTGGTCCCTTAACAGCACAGTTTTCCCTGCATCTCTAAATTTCTTTCCTCTCTAGGGACCCAAGAAGACTGCTCGCTAATAGCTTTTAGCATAAAAGTTATGTGAGAGATGTGATCACAGACTGCTTTTATCATTCACATAAAGGCTGGAATTAAAGGAAAAGGAGTGTATAATTAGGAGGTTGTTAAAGAAATAAGAGTGGAACCTTAATATCCCAGCTACTGATACCACCTTAAAACATCATCAAAGCCTCTGGGATTGGCGTGTCACTAATACTACAGACATGAAACCCACAGTGAAATCTCCCTGGACCCCCGAGTCTCCCACTGTCTTCCATCGGCTATAACGTCAGTCCACGTGAGAAGAGGAATCTGTGAACATCCTGGGAAAGAATGTAGAAAACAAAATTTGACTTTTACCGTATTCAGAAAATTAAACATTGCCACCATCAGAAAACATAAAATGACAATTGTAACGAGTGCCCCCTCATATGTCGCTCTTCAGACGTGTTTTATTCTCCAAATTGAAAAGACCCCTCTACCCACCCGCACTTCCCTCTGGCTCTTAATGTCGTTTGTAGTTTTGTGTTTGTGTGTGTGCAGGTGGATGGTATGTAGAGGTTGTGTGTGTGTTATTTTCGTAACGTATGCGCTGATGTTCTCATTCTGTTTCCATCCTTTCTAAGCAGTGCTAGCTGCTGTCTTGGCCTCCTGCTTGCATCGGGTATGATAAATTGGTTTCAATTCAGATGTCGGGTTGAGATGACGGAAATCCCTTTGTCTTTTGTACAGTACAGTCGGTCTGCAGTGGCTCATGGTTACAGAAAATCTAAGCGCGGTGTTCTGGTTCCAAAAGGATTGAATCAGCCCTAATCCAATTAAAGATCCTCTTCCCTTGACCCTTTGCCAATGTCTTTGCCAAGTGCTTCCGGAAATGACATTGGAAACTTCTCTTTCATGTTTCTGTTGTCCTTCGTTTTCATTTGCTCACACATGCATGCCCATGTGCACACGGATGCCCATTAACACGCATACACACACAGAACATCAGTGACATCAAGGAACGCAGAACAAAACACATCAACGAATAGGAAGTTGCCTTTTATGCCCTAATCAGCCTCTACTTGAAATCTCCTAATTTACCTGACAAACAAACATTGAAGGTGGAAGAAAGTAAGAGTTGATCTGGGCTATTAAGATGTTAGGATTCTGAATTCACAAACCCCCTTCAGGGAAGATAGACAAACTCTGCTGCGGTTGTAAGGGGGAAATTTTTGGTAGTTCCATTTTTCTTCTCTCAGACGTTGTCTTGGACTTACTTTCCCTTGAAAGATTTATGGTTGCTTTTCTTACTCTGTTTGTTTTAAGGTAATTTACGGCCACTTTCCCTTCTCCAAGGAAAGCCAAGCCAAGCGCCACAACAGCCAGGCGCCTTTCTGATGGGAACGTGCAGGTGCCCCGAAGCACAGGCTATGGATGGATGCTCGGGGCTTACAAAAGCACGGGGGTGGAACGGTAATTGGATTTCTGAGCCCGGCTTTTGAGAATAGACTGCCTACCTCATTGAAAAGGAAATCATTGCAGAAAGGAAGCCAGGGAAGAATGGCAGGGACGCTTGAGTACTTACCAAATAAGACTCACATCAGACACAATGCAGCCCCCGGTTTAGCACTGTTCAGATTTGACATCTTTACAAACTGGATGTGGTCGCTGTCGTTTTGATCTTTATTCCTTTGTTGCGTGAAGTCCCCAGTGCGTTTTGGACCAATAGTGTAAAGAGGGCTGAAATAAATGAGACCTTTTAAATGTTTTGAGAAAAAATTAAAAAATAAAACCAGCACATTTTGTTTCAAAGGCTACAGTGTACTTCTGTGTGGAAAAATGGATCTGGGCGGGTGTGTGCCTCTATTTTTAGTTTGTTTCACGTGTTTACAACTGAGCCGGCTCAATTACCATTCTTAAAATGTTAGAGGGTCCCCATGTCCCCACGCGTTCGTGAAAACAGAGTGGCCGGACAGTGAGCTTTTCATGATTATTTTGACGGGCTGGGAAAGCCTACACGTGGGAGGGGGATGTGGGTGGAGGAAGCTGGATATTCGCCTCATTTATAATAAAATCCCCAATTAAACTCCCCGTCAGTAATTTCAAGGAAAGCATTGCATTCACTTGGCACGGCGAGGGGGACACACGCTTGGCCTCTGGCCCTCTTTTCCGTGACACCAACCTGCTGTGCTCGTGTGTCATGAACGGAGGCCACACCTGTTCTTCAGGCAACTTCATGACGTTGTTTCTACCCCAGATTTTAGCACAATTGCTCGGAAAGATGCAGGAGGAAACAACAAAACGGAGAACGGAGATGTCTAGGAGCGATTGCTAAACACATGGATGCGTTTTTCGGGGTGATGCGTGACATCGGTTTTACTCATCCTTGTTAACTTGGCCGAAGCAGGAGCCTTGGCTAAGGGCGTTGCCTGTGCCAGACAATTTGATAGTCCCCTGGATCCCACAGATGGGGTGTTGTCTTCACAACAGCCCTCCCTTGGTTGTGCAGTGAGCGTGATAAAAACTCAGGGCCACCACGCGGGGGTTTCAAGCCCGTCCTTGCTTTCTGTCACGCCGTCCTTTATTACCAGCTCTGGCTATATTTGGAGACAGCTTTGTCTTTGGGGACTATTCATTGCTGTCTGGAGAGTCCTATTTTACGTCTGCACTACTCTGCTGTGTGAGCAGCCAAAACAAACCCGTGCGGGGACCGGGCTCACCATACATCCCGTTTTAAGTGGGATGGGAGACTATGGTGCTGTCCCCTTTCCAATGGACATCTGGTCCACCTACTGACACCTTGCACGTAGCCCCGTGAGACCAGGCTGACCGACCGCACATACCACCTGAAATGGTCAGATTGTCAGCCGCCTCTCTCTGGGCAAGAACGTGAGAAGAGTGCTCTCTGCAGAGAAAGTGTGATGGTTAGATTTGCGTGCTGGGCAGATCATTCTAGCAGACGCCGTTGTCTGCCTGTGTCGTGTCTTAGAAGTGGTAGTGAGGCCAGGAAGGAAGAGGTCCAGAGACGTAGATAAAGGGGAACAACAATGGGGTACATGGTTGAGCCCTGGGCATGACCCGTCATTCCAGAAGAGACCGCAGAAGGAACACTAGGAAGGACACACAGGGGAGGTCCGTTCCAGCAGGAAGGAGCGTCGTGAAAGGCCCTGTAAGAGAAAGGTTGAAAACCGCTACTTTCGCTCCGTAGCTTGACTGTCCTGAAAAATTAATCCCAGGCGACTGTTTGAAACCTGGGCTCACAAAGGACATAATGGGTTTTAAAGTCAGTGGATAAGAAGAGGAATTAGGTAGCCGGAAAGGGTTTATTTTTATGAACGAGGCTTACAAATATTTATCACCAGGGAAGTTTCTGCAACGTTTATGCAAAGGACAGAAGAGACTGCCTTCTATTAACAATGACCAAATGCCATTTATAAGTGTCGAAGTTACCGTATTTTGCCGTGCAGAGTGTGCACCCAATTTTTGCTGCCAAGTTTCAAGGGAGGGTGGGGAATCTTTTAATTCTTTAATTCAAAATATTTTATTTGTTTATATTTAGGTACTTGTGTTTTGTGTTATGAAGTAATTTTAGCATTTATCTTTTAGCATATGCTACAAGAAGTTTTATGTAGCAAATAATTACAAGACACAAGAACAGGTGGAAGGTTTCTAGAGTTACACTTTTAACTCATAAGCATAAACATAAGAATGAAAAGACATTTATAGAGATACAAAATTAGCACTGCCCATATGTATTGCACATCCTTATTTTTCCCTCACAAGTCTGGGCCAAAAAAGGGCACATTATACGCAGCGGAAGGCGGTATGTCGTACCCTCCACACAGTTCAAGTGCGAGGTAGCGACATGTCCTTCTGTTACCGACGTGGGAAGCTCAGTGTCACCGCCGTTAAATCTTTCTCAGGAGGTGCCATTACGTAATGATCAGTCTGTTTCTTTTCCTGACTCTCCACCCAACAGCTGTTCCAGAAAAATGTAAGATAATGTAGAAGGATATGTAGTAGATTGCACACCAGGAGATAACTAGTCTCTTATTCACAGCACCGAACGAGGACAATAGATCTGAGGTTTACGTGTATATTTTGTTTGCTCCCTTCAAATCATACTTCTAGTTTTGTTTGGGAACTAAATCATTTATAAAAAAAATGTTCTTCTCTCCTAGCCCGATAAACAGAAATAGCAGGGAGAGGACTGTCGATATTTTGTACTAAATGATATTTTGTTATCAATAATGAATTGTGCTCTAAAACTCAGTGCTTCACACCCGGTCAGGATCTGATCACCTTCATTTCATTCATTCACAACGTATTCAAATTTATTGAAAAACATAGGCTCCCTCTTGTGACAAAAATCAATGATTAAAAAAAAATTTTTGGTTTTTTTGGTGCCAAAGAAAATCACCTATCGCTCCTTTAGTGGTTTTTAAATACTGTTACATATAACATTAGTTAAACATTGAATGCTATTTCTTTCTCTGATCATTAGTTTTCCATTAAATATGTATATATGCCAACCTTGGACTCTTCAAATGGTATTTGAATTAAATACTATAATTAAAATATAGTATATTAAAATACTGAATTTCAAAATCCAATGAGAAGGTCTAACCGAGAAAGAATGCAAAGTACAGGTATTTTTTTTTAACGGAGAATTATATGCTCTGTGTGTGTTTGCACACGTGAGAGAGAGAGAGAGAGAGATGGGAAAAAATAAGAAAGAAGAAAAACACGAGTTGCATTCACAGGCTGAGCTCCCAGGGGGTCAGGGAAGGTCGTCTCAGTACCAGGTGGTAGTTTCCACTCCTCCGGGCTCCTCCGGGCTCCTCCGGGAACTGTGCACGTGGCCTTGGACAAGTCATTGCCTGCTTGGGAGTCTGTTGCGTCGTCTGTATAATGAGGTGACTGGAGCAAACCCAGGCGTGTCCCCCGATCCTCTGCACGACCCCATCTGTGGGAAACAACGCATGTCCGTGGTTCCCTCGGTCACTCATGACTGAGGCTGCGTCCGTGGGGGACAGAACAGGGACGGTGGTGGTGGCAGGTGTGACGATGCAGACCCAGCCGGAGGGGGCTCTGATCTTGGGGGGCCCCGGAGGGCGTGCCCTGCAAGTCCTCATCCCCACGCGGGGCTGTCGCTGCTGTTTCCCATGAGTGTATGAGGCTGAACCCAAATGGTTCAGAGCCCCGTGGGGGCTTCGCCTTCCCGGGGACGCACGCAAGCTGAGTGCTCCTGTCTGGCCTGGGGCCTCCCTCCCTGTACTGCAGCATCCCCTGTGGGCAGCTCGCCTGGCCTTGGAGTTTCCTTTGGGTTCTGGTCACGCAGCGTGGAGCAGGCGTACAGGACACACGCACAGGCACAAAGCGGGTCGAATCCCGGTCCCCGTGCCCAGCACTTTCTCCGTCTAATTCAGAGCATTGGCCCCTGAAAGCCGAAGGGTGGGACCAGCGTGCTGTCCCCCGCCTGCTCGGCACGATGACCACTACTCGTCCATGGCGTCTCCTGCCTCCACTCCGAACGCCAGGCGGCACCGCGGGGCAGCTGGCGAGGGCAGCGCGCCACCCACAGTGTGACCTGAACGTGGGAGCCCTGTGTCCCGCGTTCCAGGATGCACGCCGCTCCCGTCTGAAGTCATGTGTGTTCAGTTAAAAAAAAAAAGTGTGCATGGCGTAGCTCAGCGGTTCACTGCTTGCCTCACAATGGTAAGGTCTGGGGTTCGAGTCCCAGCCCCGGCCCGTGCAAACCCACATGTTGAACTGTGGTGCACAATTGGTAACCACTGGGATGGCCCGGTGGTGAAGGTTCTCACTTCCCATGCAGGAGGCCCCTGGTTCAGTGCACACCCTGTGCAACCCCCCATGCACCTGGGTGGAATGAAATCACGTCACAGCTAACGATGTGCAACTATGGAGACTGCTCTGGGCCCTCCCCCTTCTCTCTCTCACCTTCTCTAAAAAAGATGTTAAAAAATAATAATTTTTAACATTTTAGGAATACCATCACGCATTCATACCATTAAAACCGCGTCAACGACTCCAGAACATGCCATTCTCCTTGATTCCGCATCAGGACTCAGGAGCACACGGCAGGGAAACCCACCATCAGGTTCTGGCGCCGGGGACGAGATGCTGAGGCATCAGGACGGAGCCGGAGCAGTTGACAGGGCCTGGGAGAGCTGGGCAGCTTTGGACCGGGGAAATCAGAAATGTGCCGTCCAGACGAGAATGAACCCGCCGGGAGTTGTCCCACGGGCGGACGCGCTCTGTGGAACAGCGTTGCCCCAGGCGAAGGCGGCAAAGCCCGGCAGCCCTCCCGGCAGCGGGCGAGCTAAATACAGGAGGGCGAGACGTCGGAGCGCTCATTACGCCTGATTGCTAATTACCCCTCTGAATGATTCAGTTATGCCTGCGCCTAGATAATTAGTCTCGTAATTTATGGCTGTGGCACAAACTAGTATTTTAATTTTCGCAGCCCGATTCTCACCGTACCTACCGTTCTGATCATCTCTCTCCCTTTTATTCCGTTTTAAATTGCCTTGTTATTTTTTTTTTTGGAAGGCCTAGTCAGTGAGCAGAAATCTTTGTATCTCTTCCCCCCACATGTATATGTCAGGCAAAAATTAGGCGCTTGGTGGAATTTTATTCAACTTTAAACTGCAGGAAAGGAACATCTGATGGAGTCTTGTTTCATTAGGCTTGATTTTTTTTTTTTTTTCAATTTTGTGGGCCAAAGGGTGACATTTTTTTAAGATCCTGTATTGGAGAGGCCAGGATAGATTAACAGTTGAGCGTGTACAGTGCAGCCACGAGATCTGAGGATCAAGTCCTGGCCACGGCCCGTGCAAACCCATACGCCGAACTGCAGTGCAACTGGTCACCGCCGGGATGGAGGCGAAGGTTCTCACCTCCCCCGTGGGAGCCCCCCGGTTCGGTTCCTGTCCGTGTGGCCCCACAGCCACCTGTGTGACATGAAACCATGTCACAACAAATGACGTACAACTATGAGGACTGCTCTGAGCCCTCCCCCTTCTCTCTCTTTCTCTCTCCTCTCTCCTCTTCTCTCACCTTCTCTTAAACAATAAATCTTTAAGAAAAAAGCAAGATCCTGTCAAGTGACTCGATTCAGCATCTGACAAGTTTTATGTTTCAGAACAACAGGGAACATTTGATAACCCGTTTCCCAGTTTCGTACGTGTCTACCGCAGATGGTTCCCGCTGATGCTGGGCTATCTGTTCTCCGCACCCAGGAGCAGCCAGCGGGGTACAGCCGTACCCCACCCCGGTCTGGTCTGAGGCAGCTACACGTGAGGAAGACTGTGGGGACATTCTCGTATTATCTCCTGTTTCCATCTGAGTAGCTCTGATTAAGTCCCGTCCGAGAGCATGCAGCTGAGTCACCGTGGGTACATTTCGGCTTAGGGTCAGTCCCCTCCGGCTTCTGCTTACAGGTCTCCAATATTCCAGCTCCCTTGCTGGGTTTTGTCGTGAGATAACGGTGGTTATCTTAAAATAATAGGTTGTCATCTCTGATAAGCATTTACTTTTCGTCCATCCTTCCCATTCATCTTTAGGCCAAGGCTGTCCAACCTTGTGGCTTCCCAGGGCCACATGGGAAGAAGAAGAGCTGTCTTGGGCCACACAGAGCATACTCACACTAATGATAGCAGAGGAGCTAAAAAAAAAGTCACCAGAAAAATCTCATCACATTTTAAGAAAATTTACAAATTTGTGTTGAGCCATCCTGGCCCACATGCTTCCTTTGGGCCATGGATGGGACAAGCTTGTTTTAGGTCATGTCCTGAATTGAGGTCATGGGAAGAAAGTAAATCAGAGAGAGAGAGAGACAGAGAGCACAGTTAATATTATGCAAGAAACATTTTGATTATTCCAACATAATTTCAGGTCTGCTGCCTACAACTTAATTGATCAGTTACCTTCAAATGACAATTTCAATTTAATCATATGTTTATTTTCCTCATCTGTGTCCATAATGGACACATTGGCCGAATTGTGGGCATGGATCCTCTGAATTCAGTAAGGTCTGACTTCTAGAACACGCCTCATTTAGATCTTGGATTACGAATTCTCTGGAGCCCCTAGAAACATCGTGACCCTTGTGGTCCTCGATATCGTCAAAACTAAGTAATTTCCGCAAGGAAAGGGAGCAACCAAATGCTTCGAATCACCAACTTTAAGAGCCACTTCTCATCAGGAATTGGTGCTCGCCACCCCTAATCCGTGAAAGCCACGGCTTTTAATATCGGTTGTCACTCCCAGGCGTCTCTGCCCCGGGGCTAAGAGTCGTTAGCCAGCGTCTCATACTTAAGCCTCCCGAACCTGACTGGTCCCTCCCCTTGGCTTTTGACTCAGCACTCGATTTTTTACTGCAACCCAAGGCCCGCGTTCAGCAGCGCCCTACGGTTCCTGTGCCCACTGCTCACCAGCGTTCGATCGATCCTGAAAAGGTCAGTTCTGACTGTTCCGTCAGAGAACGTCAGGCTGGGTTTATTACGGTGGAGTCTGCCCTTTCTTGCCAACGGTTTTCACTTGAAATACGTGCTCCCTGACCCATTTTATAAATGGTTCCCACTGCAACTCCTTTAAAAAAAACACACAGATGGTATTTAGACAGTTTCTCACCCATCGGGCAGCCTATCTGACCATCAAAGCCAGGAGTACACTGACCTTTCCCACTTCGTTCCGGGTGACGCTTGCCTGGTGGTTCTTTCTGCTTTTCCCCCCGAAGTGCTAACGAGAGCTCCCACGGACGTTTGTGCTGCCCATCTGCCTGTAGATGTGTAGTTCATTCCTCTTGTGTCCATACGAATTCTTTGTATTCTGAACTATACAGCAGCTGTTACCTGGGGAATCAATGTATCAGCCATCAGTTAGAAGCAAAAGTGACATGTGGTTCTCTGTCACCAGCATTATAAAGTCCAATAATATAGAGGATCTGTGTGTTTATGTGATGAAACTATTTTGGTTCTTCCTTCCCTTAGCAAGGAATGAACATGTGTTATCACTCCAGACGTGGTATGTTGGTAAATGAAAGCTGGCTGTTGATAGAACTCTTCAGGAGAAAGAGACCATAACTCCTTCCAGTCATGAGGAACTTTACTGCCTCCCTTCTAGGCGCCTAGCACTGGGAACCGGCCACTGAACGAGATAAACACTCAACTGGTGGCTGACGTCCACGAAGGCGAAACGTCTTGTGCACATTCTGCGTCGTGTTATCTTTGCATCTTGGGCCCCTTTGATCCGCGTCACTTCGTCTTAGAACAACTACAGTTACGTTACTCAGAAAAAAAAATAATTAAGTTTCCTTCTCTGTCATCTAGGTGTTAGACTGACCGAGATATTAAAGTACATTTGGTAGCGCAATTTTCCTCACTGTCCTCCACCAAGGCTCGATTTTACGAGTTGCTTTGAGGAGTCATTCATTCCCCTGCCGTCCGTAGAACTTGTAAAGCTACCGGAAAACGAAAGGACAAATCTGAAATTAAGAATCTCTATTTTATGTTCGGTTGGCAAGGTACATGTTATCTTTTAAAAAAACATCTTATTCCTTCTCACAGCCAAGCACAACGGGCACGCGTCTAGAATCTTTGTTTTCTTCCCAGAAGTCATTCTGCAGCATAAATGGAGGAGGGTTGAAGCTGTATTTGCTCGGCATTGGTACAAGTCTCCCCTCTCCCATCCCTAAACGATACAGCGAGGGCTCAGGAGGGTGTTTCACGATTCCATCTTCACAGCCACGTTTCTAAACCCAGCTTTGGGTAATAGGAACCTGGCAGCTTAATGCTAAATCTGTCAGCAGTTCTTGATGACAGGAGCAAACAAAAATTTGCATTTTTGTTTTCATTGATAGCGTTTTCCTTTCTTAAGATAAACTAATTCTAGTGGCTATTTCTCTCTTCACCACATGTCCTGAGGTCTAACCACATGCGCTGCGTTAATTCCCCGCCTGCCGGAACGGGCACGTAGGACTGTGGTCACGTTTGGAAGCAGTAACAGAATCATTTTATGATGGTGTTGTATGGCATGACATCATTGTAGATTCATAAAACTTTGTAGCTTGTGGGTATTTTATGCATCCTCTAATGTTTTATGCCCTGTCTGATTTCATTATCCCAGTGATGGGAATCACTCAGCTATTGCTTGTTCCTAATGTCTTTTTACCCCAACATTAATCCCATCCTTTTATGTGTTATTGATAACAAACAACTTTATGCCAAAGTGCAATTACAAGTCTCCAATCACGTACTCACTGTGGAGTGTTTTAAGGAAAATAGTTTTAGTGGAAATCCCCACAAAGGGAGCCTTGGTTGTATCAATATACTCCTTTAAGTCAGATGGGAGCTCACGAATGACAACCAACAGCTTGTACTTTGAGATTATGAGAGGCGAGTAGCAAGGCAAGAGGAGAGATTGCATGTTTTGTTGGGGTTGTTACTGTTGAAAATATGATTGATATGTGCATTTTTGCTGTTGCTTACAAGTTACTTCTTTAAGGTTCTCAGATTTATCATCTATCTCTCATCTAGCTATCATCTATCTGTCTTCTATCTGTCTGTCATCTATCTCTATATCATCTATCATCTATCTGTCTGTCTATCTATCATCTATCTATCTCCACATCATCTCTCTATCATCTATCTGTCTATCTGTCTATCATCTATCTGTCTGTCTAACTATTGTCTGTCTCTATCATCTATGTATCATCTATGGGTCATGGTTGAATTATAATATGGTACTTTCATTACCTACACTTCCTCTTTTAAGCCTAATTTTATTATTTGTACATGTCTTTCTCTTTTCTGCTCATCTTCAGCCAATGAACTACTCACCCTTTTGAACTGAATTCTAAGTCAGAGTTAGATTATCTGTGCTTGGTGTTTCTATTCTCTTTGCTTTCTTGTATTGTTACCACTTACCATGTTGTATTGACCCTATTAAGCTAAGCATCTTTGGAATTGCACACTGACAACCCACAAAATATCAAACTCTGCCTTGTGTATGCCTTGAGCCACAGCATATAGTGCCTGGCATATAGCAGATCCTCAATACATATTGTTTTGAACTGTGGAGTAGTAAATCGTATGAAAGATTTTAGGCATTTGCTCAAAAAAATTATTATTTTTTGTGAGGGGGTCCAAGACAATTGTCCAGAAAATGTTGCGTCTGAGTTGAATCTTGGAAACGGAGGAGGCCTACTGAGGCGAATAGGAAGGAAGGGGAAATGCACTTGTCACAGATGGTGGCTAAGAGATCCGGCCAAGGGCAGCGGTCTTTAGGGGCATCGAGGTCACGTGAAGGAGTTCACCCTAAAAGCTCTGGGGACCCGCCGGAAGGGGTCACACAGGAGTGTCCACATCTTCCATCCCCTTTGCTGGATGATTGGATGCCAAGGAGTTTGTCACTATGGGGAGGGCGCCCAGGGAGAAAGGAGAGGACCCTCCTTTGATGGCTTCTGCTTTCTCTACAAACAAATGGCCAAAATCGTGTTTGATGAGTGAGGCAGACGGGTGTGTAGTAGTGTGTTTAGGGAACAGGGTGATGTCGTAAACGTGCCATTGGCGGGGTACTGGGACAAGGCCTGAGTGGGAGCTGGGAGGCATGAACACTGCACAACCTGGCGCTTCCTCTTGGTCCCTGATGACATGGAGTTGTTAGGTTGAGCTGATTTTTTGGCCCCGGGGAACGTGAACAGGGGCCGAGGAGGTTGGAGGGCAGTCATGGTGATGAGCTAGGGGTTCCTAATGAGATACAGAAGGGAGTGGAGGGGAACACAGGGAGGATCCGACATCAGCGTTTAAAGCCATGTGGTCGGCAACGAGCATGAGAGAATCCCGAAAGGGTGGAAGGGTGTGGTGAAGGTGTAGACTGTTGGAGTTTACAATTTTTTAAGCTGGAAAAATTCGGGGAACGTCCAAGAGGTTCATCTGGGGGAAAAAAATATTAGAAACAATGATACAGTTTCATCGAAGAGCACAGTGAAAATTAATTTAGCCAATCATTAGTCTTAAAGGATCCCATCATTGTTGCCTCTTGGATTTATTCACCAGGAAATTATGTAGAACGGCACAAATATTATTAACAGCCGAGGGTGTTCATCAGCCCCTCGTGAATAATAGCAGATGATTGCAAGTAACAGAGGAGGTTTGAGTACATGGTGATACCTCAAAATATTTGTGGGACTACCACTTAGTAGAGCCTTTAATGTAAAATTTATTTTTAGTAACTTGGCTACATGTTCAACATAAGAAGCGACAATTACAAAAGTATACACATATAACTCCTACATAATGCGGGCATGGTAGAATAATAACAAAGCACCCCAAAAAATATCAGGCGGATGTAACTAACGGTGGGATTGGATTTGATAACAAGCCATCTCCTTGTTAAAGTGCAGTCTGAATATATCTCAGTTTCATGCATCACTTACCACTTGGGTAAATTGGACAGATGGACCATGGATTTCATTACTCAAGGAGAAAGTGTTTTTAAAATACATGTTTAGATAACCCCTGCAATTCCATTTTTTCAAATGTGGAAGCCATGTTTTAGATAGTTTGCTATAAAATTTCATGAAGATAAATGTGGGGTCTTCTATAACAGCTTTCATTTGAGTAAAAGACCAGTCTTTTGACAGAGGTACTCATCTGCTCATCTGCTATCATATATACGGATGTTCGGTAATATAAATTAAGCATGAGTCTTCAAGAAAAATCGAATGAAAACTAGTATAAACTGGGAGAAGGCCCCCATAATTCACAAAATAAATGGCCATTCTTCAGCACATGTCACAAAATAAATGGTCATTCTTCAGCATAATTAACAGTAAAGAAAAAACTTACACTTAAACATTTAGATAAATGAGAATATCTTATAAGTACAGTGTCTTGCAAAATCTGGGTTTCAGGCAGAAGCTAGGAATTTAGTCTACTAAATGCTGTTGAGAAAGATATTAAAAAGGGCTGTTAGACTTGTTCATGGTACAAAAAAAATTATGTTTACAAGTTTCTAGTGAATGCATCTGTTGTAATTCAGATTTGATTATTTGACGTAACCTTTCATTGAAGACATTTAAAAACATTTATAAACTTCTAAGCACCATGGTTACATAAACTTCCATCCTTCCCTCCTCGTCTACACTTTCATTAACACCTGGAATTAATGCTACATTTGTTACAATTAGTGAACCAGTGTTGATGTATTATTATTAACTAAAGTCCATAGTTTACTTTAGGGTTCACTCTTTACCAAGTGTATTCTGTGAGTTCTGACCCACATACAGTTCCCACTGCCTTGAAAAGGTATCTGCCCAGTGGCAGAACCATGTTCTCTTTCTTCCAGAAACAAATGAAAGTTCCTGTTGCTCCACTTCCTCACCAGCATTTGATGCTGTCGGTAGCTATCCTGATAGCTGCGACATGGTAACTCCCTGTTGCACTAGTTTGCAAGCCCCTGTTGACGTAGGAAGAGGGATGCCTGTTCATGTTCTTGTTTGTCATCTGTGTATCTTCTTGGGTGAGGTAACAATTTAGAGAGTTTGCCTGTTTTTCCATAGTTGTCTTACTGTAGAGTCACAGTTCTTTGTGTGTTTTGGATATCAGTTTTTTCCTCAGATGTACTCGTATATTTTGCACATATTTTGTTCCATTCTTTGAATGGAGTCTTATCCCAGAGAAGTTTTTATGTTAAATGAAGTCCAACCTATTTTTTTTTTCTTTCATATATTATGTGGTTGCTTTTGTACCTAGGTCAACACCGAGGCTCAGGTCACTAGATTTTCAACTGTGTTATCTTCTAGAACAAGCTTGTTCAACCGGCAGCCTGCGGGCTGCATGCAGCACCGGACGGCTTTGAACGTGAGCCAACCCGAATTCGTAAACTTTCTTCAAACATCATGAGATATTTTTTTGCAACTATTTTCTTAGCCCATCAGCTGTCGTTACTGTGAGTGTATTTTGTGTGTGGCCTAAGACCATTCTTCTTTCTTCCAATGTGGCTCAGGAAAGCCAAAAGATTGGACGCCTCTGTTCTAGAAGTTTTATAGATTTGCATTATTTACTCATAGATAAGCATATTGCTCTAGCAGCCGTTCATTCAGTATAATACACAATGGTCTATTTACTTTCTGTGACCTGGAAAACATCCTCGATTAATTAAGCCTTAAAGCATTGCTACTTTATCTGCCAAAACGGCATAATGCACCATGATATTAAATTCACGATGAAATCCACGTGTGCCTGGTGGTCATACTCAATATTGCTTTTTAAGTATGAGATGCCTGGAGCACATAGGGCACTAATTTTAAATTGACTAATTTTAGTGAAAGCGAACACTATAGCCAGGCGTCTAAGGGGGCATTTTACGATCCCAGGAACAAGGGTGGGGGTGGCCTTGGCCGTCCCCTACGCGGGGGTACCTGATCCATGTGCACTGGTTGTCCTCAGGCAAGTGATTTCACTTCTTTGAGCCTCACGTTAGTCCTCTGTGAAATAGTCAAGATGACGGGATTTGCCCCATCCTCCTTCTTGTGAGTTTTGAGAAATTCACGTGCAAACATAGGAAAATAACTTGTAAGTAAGGTCTCCCAAGACATCATGTACGTACGGCGAAGATCACACTTTATTTTATGTACAGTTCTAGTTGTGTGGATACATCATAGGGCTTTGTGTATACCCCACCCCTACCCCCTCAAGGGTAGAACGATTTCATCACACACACGCACACCCCCATATTCTCACCCACCTCCCCAGGGTTCACCCCAGCAACCTCTAGTCTACCCTGTTTGGGCTTTTCCAGAATGATATGTAAATGAAGTCATACTGGGCATGGCTTCCTTCCCTTTTCCTAATATTCTTTGAGACTCATCCATGATGTGATATTCATCAATCCTTTGTTCCTTGTCATTGATGGATGAAGAAGAGATTACTTCAATGGTATTAAAATCCAGTGAATCTATTTTGAAAATAAAATCCAAATTATTCTATCATGGAAGTTAATCTTGAGCGACTTGATTTAGTGCAGGTCAATGTCTGTTGGCATGGAAGATGGGCAATAGCACTGTCATAAATTCCTTAAACCCTGCACCATGGTATTGGTGATACCGATCTAGTTCCTTCAGAAGGAAACTGAATTCCCAACAGCACCGTTTTCAAAGAAATGTAACTTTTTGATGTTTGTTGTCATCTAGTTTGAGATGCAATTAAAAACAGGAGGTGGTTTTCTGGGAACATGTGGGATCGAAAGGCCAACATGATTGATTGTGTAGGAGTTTTGGTTCCTGTTGCCAAAAAAAAAAAAAAAAAAAAGCCTTTTTGAGCTGAACAAGAGAGGTAGCAAATTAAAGTAATTGCACACTTCGGATGTTAGTGGCAACAGGGAAGCTCGCTGGCAAGTGGATGTTTGGCTGACACGGTGGCCTGTGGACCTGTGGGGACGGAGGGACATCCGATGTAAAGGCGGCTTGTTGCTCCCACGGCGTCCGTGTGATGCAGGGGTGGCTGTGAGGTGGCCTTCCGTATGCTAATGCCAGCATGCCCCGGAGCCCGCCTATTTACATCCGAGCTACTCCACGTCCTGCCCTTTGCTCCTCAGTCCCTGGTCATGGTGTGTGGTCAGATGTGGGAGGGATGGGTGCCCAGCGATGAATCCGCTTCAAACGTGGCTTGTGAGGAGAAGTGTGGGGTGTTCATGGCCGGTGTTTCCGCAGGAGCTCACCCAGCCTGCTAGGCGGGCACCACGTTGCTACCTCTCGGGCCTCCTGGAGTCAGACCCAGTGGACACATCAGGAAGCACACTTCGGGGGGGGTGTCTGTCATCGTCACTGCTCTGTAGCACAGACCACTGCCTCTTGGCTTAAAGATTGTTTTTGTAAAAATGAGATCCGCACAGGGGCAGCGTGGAAGAACGCTCGGTTTCTCTGCAAATGCGTGTCTATTTTCTAATTGCTTTTGTCCACGGAAAATCAAATTATACCGCACCTGGTGTGAGCTCTATGGCATCAGTATATTGCACTGTGAGTTCTTCAAATCAAGGTTTTGATTTGAGGCTCTTTAAGGTAAAGCAGAAAACCATACGAAGGTTACACATTTCTCATACTCCCGAGTGTCGCATTGCCATAAATTAGGACATAAATCGTAATACAGCCAACATTCTAGGAGAATAAACAACTAGGTGGTTTTGAAAGCAAACCATGTTTTTAAAGCATTTGAAAGCTGACACTTAGATGTTCTGTATCCTGACTGTGACCTTGGGCAAATTTCTGAAATCTTGTGCATGTCAGTTCTGTATCTATAAAATGGGGATACTAGCTTTTCTCAAGATTTATGGGAATGAAATGAATTATATTGGTAAAGTTCTTGGGATATTTACTTGGCTTCTAAAGATCACTACAGAGTGTTTGTCATAGGAAAGAAATAAACCCGGTAATCCTGAGCTCAGACAATGACTTACACACATTGAAAGCAGAGTCTCGGTGTTCATCTGTTACACAAAACCATGCACTTCTCAGGGGAAGCACTCTTTTGGCTTCATTAGGTGGTGCTTTACTCTCTACCCTTTTACACACAATATTCTAATTTTCTTCCTCAGATGGTCTAATTTCTCATCCACTGCTCACGCAGCAGCCAAGTACTCACATACAACATGGGAAAATCGCTTTTTCCAATTCATCCCTTCATTTGATCATTCATTCATTCATCATGCATGTATTCACCATGCATTCATTCACTTATTCATCATCCATTCAGTCATTCATCATGTGTACATTCATCATGCATTCATTCGTCCATTCATCATGCATTCATTCATTCATCCCTTCATCATGTGTTCATGCATTCATCCCTTTATCATGGGTTCATTCATTCATTCCTTCATATGTGTTCAGTCATTCATCTATCATGCATTCATTAATTCAGTCATTCATTCATAATGTGTTCAGTCATTCAGAGCCCATGTGGCCTTGTCTCTACACAGCTGTGTGTGTAAGGTTTGCTGCCTCTCATGTTCTCTTTTCAGGGACATCAATTCATGATTTTTTTTAATAAAAGGGAAAGGAAGATGTCTGAAATGTGGGCTCCTACTTCTCTTTAAGAGCCTGGGTCAGCTCTCAATAGAGCAGAAGAAATGGAAGGTTTGGGGGAGAACTCAGAGGTGACGAAAAGGCGCTGAGTGTTGGGGACCTCACCTTCAATACATAAAGTACATGAAGCTGGGGGGTGGGGGCGCATCAGACAGGAAATGCAGTTCTGTCAGATCAGAACAGCTGTGAATATAAGTAAGAACTCGCCTGTGTTCAATGGACCCAGACACGTTTCCTAGAGGCCCTTGTACCAGACACGAAAGTCGATGAGTTCAGATCTTCCAGTGATATCGGCACAGCCAGCATTTAGAGCTTGAAGGAGGGTAAAGAAATTCTTTGGACTTGACTCGTTCTTACATTTCCAACAACTCCAAAAATATTTCCTTCAGGGCACTGTTTCAGGTGGTTTGCCAACTGGCTTGCTCACTTACAAAGATTTCTTATAATGGAATTGTCCTTGAAACTGTGCTGCAAAACCCTTCTTGTGGCCTTGGTGAGACCGACATCCTTGGCCTTGGGAGTCACAGCGTTCGTACTCTGTCAGCCAAAAGTGAGGAAAGAATCGGGAAGCTTCAAATGCATTTCTTGTCATCTTTCACATCTGCGTGCACACCTATGGGGATCAGGGACCAGGGGAGGGGTGGGGTGCGTATTAGTTATTTGTACTGTGTTGTTTTGTTACACAGTCCACCCCTGCATCCCTTTGGAATAGACAGGTTGAACACTGTTCAGACCATAAATGCATTCTGGTTAAAGAGGTAAAAACATTGTCCCCAAGGGTGAGAGTTTACTGCCACGTGGAAGAAAGATGAATAGATGAATAAATAGGAAGGGACAACGCAGTATGACCCATGCTCCAAAGGCGGGAAGCGAAACCTAATCAGACGTCTACCTGAAAATAACAACACCCAGTTTTCCTGTGTGGGTCCCAAGCCCCCATACTGAATATGCAAATCAGTCTCTCCTGCTTTCTCCGTAGACACTGTAGTCAAAGAAGGGCCACGTAGCGTGGACCAGAAGGCAAGCTTGGGCCATCCATTTTATTAACCATAAAAGTGACACAAGGTCATTTCCCCAGAGTGACTAAAGCTGTGTTTAGGATTCAAAGAGTGCCTGATGTTGTTGCGAAACTAAAGACCAGCTTCAGCTCAGGAAGCAGTGAGCGTAGTTGTTCTCAAATCACTTTATTTCGTATCTTTAAGACAGTCGATCAGTTGACAGTCTTTAGTGTCTTTGTCTGGAAGCCATTATGTTGGTGGTGCGATCAGTGATTATTTGGATAGGAGGCCAAAGGTGGAGTGTGGGAAGGACACACATACTCTTTTCCAGGTGACCTGGTTCAGCTTCCACTGCTGGTCTCTTCATGCGTCTCATTTCTGAACATTAAAAACAATATGTATAGTAATCCCCAAGGATTCCCTTAGTAAAATATCCAGCCATTTTCCATCTGTCATTCTACCTGGAATAGATCCCTAAATCTGCTGAGAACTGGGAGATCTTAACCACTTCCAAGCTTGTCCAGCCCGTGGGCTCACACGTGCCCTAGGACAGCTTTGAATGTGACCTATCACAATTTCCTAAACTTCCTTAAAACATGATGAAATTTTATTGTGACCTTATTTTTACCTCATCCAAAATCATTAGTATTGGTATAACTTACGTGTGGCCCAAGACAATTCTTTTCCCATTGTGGCGCAGGGGAGCCAAAAGATTGGACACCCCTGCCTTAGTTTATCAGAGCATCATTTAACGTCCAACAGTTGTTAGAGACTAAATTTAATTGAGATTTGGAATTAATAGCTGACGTAAGCAAATGGATTCTGATCCATAAGACCATCCTAGGCGCATCTTACTAAAAAACAGGGAAAGAAAGAGAACACGCTGGGAACTATTTGTGTTTCCAAAGTAATGGTCGTAATTAAATCAGAGATATTGATGGAGGACTCAGAATATGCCCTGCCTGAAATGCTTTGTCATATGCAGCCATCTACCACATATGAACTAGTATCGGTGGGTCCAGCTGTTGACCCCTTGTTCTTATCGCTTTCAAATAAACAGGCTATGATTATTAATTCATTCTATTTAAAGTTGAATATAAACAAGCATGTTGTTATAAACTGTTCAAAAGATATCCATCTAACGAAGAGTAACTGGAAAAGACAAAACAGGAAGGTGCCCTTTAAGTGTGCGAAGCATGACTGTGACTCATGCTCATTATCAACAGGAAATGCAAATGAGTTAATGACCTTGAGTTTGACTGTCCATTGGTGCTGTGGATGATTCAGTGAGGGGCACCATGCTGACTTTAAGAACTGTCAACAGGATTCCCTGAGGAACACAACCGTCTTCGTTTAAGGAAGCACCTTAGTGCATGCCTTTGGCTTTGTAGTTAAGGACTTCTGGTAGATAAGGTAGAAAAACAGACAGCTAGAAGTTTTGTGGCAGCAACTACCCTGCCGAAAAACACTCGGGTGGGGTTTTGGAGGATGGAGGCAATAGATCAAGAGGCGATGGCGGAGAAGAGAGTTGAGAAATGCAGGGATAGACTCGAGTTCCAAATAGGAGGAGGGTGTCAGAGTTCTGACGTGCCAAAAAAGAGACTTCGTTTTCTGGAGAGCCTTCCAGGAGACAGAAGACCAGTAGGAGCAGAAGTGAGTTTTCTGTCCCAGCACATTGCTGATTCTGATCCATAAAGCGCAGCTGTGAGCATGCGCCCAAGGTGGATGTCATTGTCATGAATGAAATTTCATATCATCTGCAACTAACAGACGGCCTTCTAAAGTGAGGAGCTAGTCAAATAAAGGTGTTTGGTGGCAAAGGTTTAAAGCAAGCTTGTCCAACCCACAGCATCGAGGACCGCTGTGTGCAGACCAAGATGGCTTTGCATGCTGCCCGACACCAATCTGTCAACTTTCTTAAAACATGATGAGAGCCTTTTGCGATTTTTGTAGTTGTTGTTCGCTCATTAGCTATCATTAGTGTGAGTGTACTTTCTGTGTGGCCCAAGACAATGCTGCTTCTTCCAGTGTGGCCCAGGGAAGCCAAAAAGTTGGACACCCCTTGCTTAAAAGAAATTGAGGGAGATCCAAGATGGTGGCATGAGAGGAGAATGCCTATAACTGCCTGGGAAGGGCCTTGTGAACAGAGGGGAATCCACAGGGGAAACCCTGAGAAGAAACCTCAACTAAGAGAACCACACAACACAGAACAACACACAAAAGTTAGAGAAAAAAGGGGAGAGCGGGAGAGGAAAAGGAAAGCAGCGGTTTGGGGACAGAGACTCGGAGCGCGGCCCGGGGCTGGCAAAAACAAAGGGGGATTGGGGGACTACGGTCAAAGTGGAGCTGGATCGAGGGCAGGCTGGAAGCCGAGACCTAGGGAGCGTGGAATCCCCACAAGACTGTGGACAATTTAACATCCAAACTCAAGGGACAGCACGCAGTGCCCTAATCAGATCACAGAGCCTAAAGTGGAACAGGGACTGTGGAGCAGGGCAGCTGCACTTCCCGGCGGGCGGGGTGAAAGCAGGGCACCAGCCCGTAACCGCTCAGCACCCCTGATTTACGGAGGAGATTGACTGTGAAGGAGCGCCTTCTGAGGACAGGGCTCTTGGAGTGAGGGCTGGGGCTTGAGTGGGCATAGCTGCATTGGACGTGCTTAGAGTGAATCCAGCGGTCTCAACAGAGCCGGGAGCGTAGAGCGGCTGCCGCCCGAGCTACGGCCTGTGCGCGCAGGGCTTTCTGCGCCCCACCCACCGGGTCTCCACAGCACCGCTGCCAGCGTGCAACTGGGCTTTTGGCGCCCCGCCCACCAGGCCGCTGTGGCGACTCTGCCTGCGCGGAAGTGCGCAGCTGGGCTCTCGGTGCCCCGCCCACTGGGCCGCTGCGCATCACTGCGTGCGCGCAACGGGCTTTCAGAGCCCCGCCCACCAGGCCGCCCCGCAGCGCCGCTGCCTGCTTGCCAGTGCGCTACAGGGCTTTTGGCACCCTGCTCGCCAGGCTGCCGCAGCACCACTGCCTGTGCGCAGAACCGGCTTCTGGCGCCCTGCCCAGTGGGCAGCGGCAGCGTTGCTGCCTGCTGGCGAGCTCGCAGCTGGGCTTTTGGCATCCCGCCCACCGGGCCTCTGGGGCGTGGCGGACTGCACGCGCAACTGGGCTGCCTGCCGGGTCTCCACGGTGTCATTGCCGGTGCGCGGGACTGCGCAGCCAACCAGGGCCTCTACCAAGCCCCAGCCCATCCAAATGCTGCCCTGCGGGCGTGCCTTACAGATACCATTGAAAGAGGGGCAGCCAGGAGGAGGAAAGACCAGAGCTCCTGCACCCCGCCCCCACTGAACCACCAGCCCCCCTGCTGAAAGAGGAATCTTCTATTGTGTCTCAGGCCCGCCCTAGCTCCTACTCACATGACCCCACCCCTGGCCACACCTTTACTACCCTGCTATCTACTGGCTAAGACAGCAACCTGAAGTGCCCCAGGACACAGAAGCTGTCTGCTTCCCCCAACCCTCTTCCAAAATCTCCTTCTCCCACAACTGAGCCCAAAAGAAAAAATAAAGAGAAGCCCATCTGAAAGGCAAACCCCCAGAGGGAAAACAGACTCATGCGTAAAGCAAAAAGAACCACATCAAACACAATGCACACCTCAGAATCCAAAGCCCCTCCAGAAGATCGGGGCAGTCTTTAGTAAAGGACCTTGCACACTTGGAATCAAATCTAAGTGAAATAGAATTCAGGGCTGCATTAATCAAGACACTCAGAGAGCTCACTCAATGCTGGCAAAGTACCCAGACACAGTTAAATGACCTCAACAAGAAATTTTCTGAGCAAAATGAGTACTTTACCAACAAAATGGAGAACTAGAGCAGAACCAAAAGGAACTCCTTGAAATGAAAGGCATCATGGGAGAGCTGAAAAAAGAACTGACCAGCATAGGAAATAGGGCTGACCAGCTAGAGGAAAGGATGAGTGAAATTGAAGATACAAACATGGAAATGTCACAGAGGGAAGAAGAAAGGGAAAGGAAAATCAAGAGAAATGAAAGAGCCCTACAAGAACTTTCTGACTCCATCAGAAATAACAATATTAGAATAATAGGGGTACCAGAAGGAAGCGAGATGAAATCTTCTCAGAGTCTACTAAAACAAATAGTGGATGAAAATTTCCCTAACCTGTGGAAGGAATTACAGCCCCAAATCCAAGAGGAAAGCAGAAGCCCTAACTTCCTAGACCCTAGCAGATCTTCTTCAAGGCACATTGTTCTGAAGATGACAAAAA